>JABXWE010027732.1:0-12439 GCA_014611495.1 Limonius californicus
GATACACGTCGTCCAAGTACTGACGAGCAGTTATGCTAAAATGGGCGGGCGCACCATCGTGCATAAACCACATTCGTGGTCGAATAGCTAGTGAAACATTTTCAAGTAGAATGGGAAGCTGCTCATGGAGAAAATTTGTATAGGATGCACCATTTAGCCTCAACGGTAGAAAATACGGTCCAATAACATTTTCGCCAATAATTCCGACCCACACGTTAAGTGAAAATTCATATTGGTGTCGACCTTCTTGAATTGCATGTGGGTTATCTTCGGCCCATTGATGGTTGTTATGAAAATTTGTAATCCCTTGCTTAGAAAAGTTGGATTCTTCAGTGAATAATACGTTTTCTAAAAATTGAGCATTTTGGGTAATCATTTGAAGACTCCATTGACAAAAGTGTACTCGATGGGGAAAATCTCGCGGCAAAAGTGCCTAGACTCGTTGAATATGGTAAGGATACAAATGGTGATCCTTTAAAATTTTCCAGATTAGTTTATTGCAAACATTTAGTGTTTCAGCAATTTGCCTTGTACTTAACTCCGGACGATCTTCAATCATATTAAGAACCTCTTCATCCAGTGCCACCGTTCTTATTACTCGTGGACGACCACAATCAATTTTTCGTTTTTGAAAAGTCCCTCTTTCACAGAAACGTTGGTGAAGGCGTGCAAAAATTGTGTGATGAGGTATCACTCGCTGAGGATACATCTCTGCATAGAGCCGTCTAGCTTCCAAAGAATTTCCATTGGCACGACCATACATAAAATGCATATCGGCCATTTCAGCGTTAGTGTAATTATTCATATTGAAGATTTAAAAGGCACAATTGAACTTTCAGCTACCACATAAAAATCAAAGCGACTTGACAGCCACCTACTAGATACTACGATTGAGGTCATAATTTGTGCAAACAAAACGTGACAGCCACCTACTGGATTTTTTCGATTCCATTTGCAGAAGATCCGTTCATGCACGATGTTGTATTTTATTTTTTTATTAAGAAACTATTGCTATTACAGAAACAACACAAGAATTAAAAAAGTTTAGCACTAAATCATTCTTTTCAACAGATATTATTAAATCAAGAAATTTTATTTTGGTAAAAAGTTCTGGTAAAAAATGGAATAGGGGTTGCATGTTTCACCCCTTTAAAAGATCACAACAAAATTTAAAAAAGATTCATAGGTAGCGTTTTTATTGGTAGAACAAGCCCACAAAATGCCATTTCTTTAATTCTTCAACAATTTCACAAAAGCAAAAAAAACTAATTTTTTTTCTCATTTTTGGAAGCGTGTAACTTTTCAAGGACAGGCCTAAGAGCTTTTGTTTACATGAAAGACCCCCTTTAATTTTCGACAAGGAATCACCCCCTAAAAACTTTCGCACTTATTTGGAAACACCCTGTATGTATATATTATGGCACAATATGAAATGGTAGCTTCATGACTTTTCCTAAACTTATGATATAGGAAATTAAAACGAGAAAACTTCACAAAACACTAAAACAGCAGAAGAAATAAAATAGATCTGCAAATAAATGCAAGAATAAACAAGAAGAATTAGTAGAAAAATCTGGAGGCAAAACAAAAATAATGCACTTCTTCTATAAATAAGTCTACAATTGTTCAGTTTTGTATTTAAATACCACAAGAATTATCTTGTTTGTTCTACGTATTTATGCGTTTCACGCAATAAATTGTAATTTAGATTAACTGCCTTTTTTAATTATTGGGGCACAAGTATTCACCAATTACTTGGGATAATTGACGTTTAAAACTCAATTACCTTTTCCACAAATTTCACAGACATGCGGCCGTTCTCCTGTATGAGTCATCATGTGTCTCTTTAAGTTTCCGGACATGCTAAACCCTTGAAAACAGACTTTACATTGGTATGGCTTTTCTTTTGTGTGTGCTCGCATGTGCTGACGAAGTTTACTACTGGTGAACGTTTTATTGCATACTGAACATGCATGATTACGGGCTTCAGGATGTTTTGCTTCTTTACGGTGCACCCTCAACTTTTCATAGGTATCATACAATTCACCGCAATCTTTACACTTAAATGGTGGCCCTTGTACCTTAGGTGGATGGCGAATTTGCACAGTTCTTCTTCGTTTTCTGTTTCTCACTGAAGTTTTTCTCTTTGACTTTATTTTGACTGAAAAATCAGCATCGTCGTCGTCTAAACTGTCATTACCTCCATGATTGTCTGATAGCGGGCTATCGCTCTGTTCTAGCTCTTTTATATTTTTAAGGATTTCCATTTTCTCGTCATTTTCTTCTACTCTTGTGTCTTTTTCTAGTTTTACTGTGTTTTTAGAATCCATCTCCAACACACAACGTAGCATTTTGTCAGACCGCTGACATTTTTGGATAAAGTAGTGCACTCGAAACAGTTCATCTAAACAAGTGGAACACATATTCTGGGGTAAACAATCCTCTTGATGGACCTGCAAATGGTTCCAATTAAATACACACAATACAATATCAATAAATTACCTGTACAGCAGCGTGTGATTTCAAGATTTCTGATATAGGTTTTTGGTCATATGTTACTTCAAAAATTGATCTATGCTCGCCTTCTACCAGGCATGTTCTACAAATTTTATGAAACTGTCGAGTTGTGATACAATTAACAGTGTCTGCTGTATACATGGGGTCTGTTGTATTATTGCTTTCCTCTAACTCCAATTGTAGTATTTCAACCACTTCTCCATTCATTGTTGTATAACGGGGCCGCACACTTTAAGAAAATTTGTGTCTTTCTGTTATGTTTATTCAATATAATAGTTCTAAGAACATTTGTTATATTTTAGGTTAGAACACAAACTTCAGGATTAGTAAACAAAAGGTAGAATGTGGTAGTATCTACCGCATCTGTGCCGGCATTTTATAAAATCATTACAGTTTTGCACACAATTTGCAGCAAATGAGTCCCTTATCTTGATTATATTAAAAAATAAGCAAGTTGTTTTAAGGTCATTTGAAATATCAAATGTTCGACATACACAGTATCAATAGAGATTGGAGACACAGCACTTGTACTTGCAAAATTTCGGAACAGGGCTTCTCTAATGGCATTCTAAACGGGCAACACAGGCATAAGAGATAAGATCGCTACGTCTCGTAAGAGATAAAGCACTCTGACTGCTAACTCCGCTAAAGGCTTCCAAGTGTATAGGGCTCCAAAATTAATAATTCGCATATGACATATAATGCAATTGTTAGCTATTTTGAAGCGACAAACAACAAACTTACACAATCATTTGAAAATATAAACTATTGAAGCATTATTTTAAATATTTTAGAAAGAAATAATAAGAAATTTCCTTAGTATTTATTTATTTTCAGAAATGTACAAAATAAATTTTGACAAGTTCATATGCATTTAATATCAATGTAACAAATTGTGTATTTATGATTTTTTTATGATTACAAATGCACCAGTGTTTAAAACCCCACAGGAGTATATCTTTTTTGCTATTTTGTTAGAACAGTGGACAAACAATAAAATTTATTAACCCAGCATTATCCATGATGTTGACAACTAAAAGCACTCATTATATATTATTATTCGTACCAGTTTTTGTGTCTGTACTTTCACCAAAGTTGCTAAAATTTTGTTGGCGCAAGTTTTTAGTGATTAAAGACACTGATAGCCAGTAAGATTAGTAAGATTTTCCTAATTATATGGGAAATGGTTATAATATTTTATATTCTTAGTCTTGCAGGTTCAAGTAAAAACTTAATGAAGCCTGGAGACAATGAGAATTTAACTAAATGCATATAAAACAAAAGCTGTTTGTTCGAAGGGTTGCCTATCAGCATTTCGTGAATTCCCCTTCCTTCTTAAGACTTCATCTTCTTTGCCCAAAAGCTGATATAATGTTGGTCTTCCCACATCGATACTGCTTAAATCAGTATTGTGCACTGCTATGTATATGAAAAAATTTAAATGCAATCAAAAAAATTATTAGAATTAGTCTGGTTAATTAGTAGCGACTAACGAGATATAATTTTTAAATACCAGATTGTTTGCTGAAGATTACCAACTGTTTTTTTTATTCCATACTGATTTTTTTTCTATCTACAATATCTACTTCATTTTATGAAAAATTTCTAGTTTAAAGGAACTGCAGTAATAATAAACTATGTGTAATATGTATGTATTATTTTTATTAATACAGTATAAATACTATAATGAAATTCATATTATACCAGGGTGGTATTAAAATATAATACTTCATATCTGACATTGTTCTTTTTTCTTTATTAAATCGGAAACCCACACTTTGCCAGTCGAGTACACTCTGATCATATCATAGCCAGTATACAAAAAATATACATTTATAAATTATCACACGAAAAAATTTCAATTAGAAATACAGGGTGATTACTTGATCTTGTAACAGGTAGGTAGGCTACACACAAACAGCTGTTTGTATTCCATAGGTGTCTTAGTAAACTTTACATTGTTTAAATAAATAAAAATTGGAGTAGTTAGGTACGTTGCATGTACTAAGACAGTGAAATTATTTACTAATAAATAAGATGTAGTTTAGCAATAGGCACATTTACAATATTTATTTTTATAATTTAAACAAGACAAATACAGAGAAGGCTAACAAAAACATGTTGACATAACAATAAAATCAACAAGAAAAATAAATTAAATTAAAACAGAAGGAAAAATACTAATTAATGACATAATAAATCTTCAAAGTACCATCCACCTTGCTGTTTACATAAGTCAATCCGCCGCAGAAGAGAATTACACGAGTTAGCATGTGCCTGACCTACATGATTCAATAATTCTTTCACCTAAATCTGCCTGAGTTTCTACGATAGTTTTGTAGACGCTGTTGTAGAAGAAATGTACTGGAGTCAAGTACGGACTATGTAGAAGCCAAGGATGAATTGCGCCTCTTACAATTGATCTGTCACGGAAAGTTTCATCTTGGTAGTTTCTTACAATTCTTTGGAAGTGGGTAGGTACTCTGTCATTTTTAAAACCAATATGCTGTCTAACATAAAGAGGAATGTCTTCTAAAAGTTGAGGCAAATTATTTTCTAAAAAAAGGTAAATACTGCCCTCAAAGAAGTGGGGACCAACGATACCATACATTTACAGTAAAAATTCTTTGAAAGTGTACTTGCCAAATCCAATATGGGTTATCTTGTGAATAGAAATGGCAATTGTGTCTATTTACACACTCATTGTTACTAAATGTCGCCTTGTCAGAAAATAAACATAATAAACTAAAAATCAGTAGAAACTTCGTTTCTTAAAATTTAGCAGAAATTCGCTCGACATGGGTAATCATCTTCAGTAAGGTATTACACTAATGTAACGTGGTAAGGATGAAACTGGTTCGCTTTTAAAATGTTAAATACTGAACTTGGGCTAAAACCTACAATTCTTGCAGCTGTTCGTTGGCTTATATGGGGATTACCAATTACTTGTTCGATGACTGCCACTTCTGCTTCTACAGTTGTGACATGTCATTGTCTAATCTTTGGCTTGGAAAACTGTCCGTATTGCCGCAAATTTCTTTCCAAACGCTTAAGGGCATTATGTGATGGAATGAGTCTATCCGGGTATCTCTGTGCATATTGTCGTACTGCTAAGTCCGCCGCCCTTCTGCATTCTCCCAAAATCAACATCATAACCGTTTTGTTGCTATTAGAATACATTGAAACTGATGTTATTACCAGAAGAATCTATACAAATCAACAATTCCGTACAGAAGTTTGTTAAGTTTTAAGAACACAATAATTGACATTTGCCTGTCCGAGGGACTCTTAATGTAAGGAAATATTTTTATAGCTAAAAGGAAAAGTTAACTCTGCACATATAAGAGGTGTAGCCTACCTACTTGTTAACTTAATAAAATGATCACACTTGTGCATATATGTTGGCAATTTTACTAAATACTATAACCACCATATACAAAAGGAATTGAAACTACTTTAGGTTGATATTGAGCACATTATAAGCAGTTATTGTCGAAAAAACCGTAACCACAAATTTCCTTCAAATGCAAAAATGTTTAAAAAATTATCTTAATAACCTCAAAATTGTATAGTTTTCATTTAATATTAAACTTTATTTGTGGGAAAGCTTGTCTCATCATTTAAAAAATATTCAATATACGTGAATCATTAAAAGGCTTAAGGAAGAGATGGGAGTAAGCGCAATTGCTGTCTAATTGAATATAAATAAATACAGTCATGCACCTGCGGCCTATTACACCACAGAATAATTTTAAAAGGTAGTTATATGTATATGTAATTTTCTCAATGATAACTTATGTTCCTTAAATAATGTTATAACCAAAGTGTACTGTATTACCATTATCTCAACATCCATTCTTCTCAGTTTGTGAAACTGTGCCCGTTTGATCAACAATTTTCTTTTCTTCTAATTGACCATGTCCTCTTTTATGCTTCTTCATGCTACTGGAATCATAAAAACCTTTACCACAAGCGTCACAAATGTATGGAGTTTCTCCAGTGTGGGTTCTCACATGAATTGTGAGTGTTCCTTTCAAAGCAAATGATTTTTCACAATACACACACACATATGGTCTCTCTCCACTGTGTGTTCTCATATGATATTTAAGATGATTACGCTGAGTGAAAGCTTTGGAACAGACTTTGCAAATGAATGGTTTCTGACCTGTGTGAATAAGAACGTGCGACTTCAAGCTCCCCAACTGCGAGAATACTTTGTTACAGATTGTACAAGGGTAAGGCTTGACCCCTGTATGCACCTTCATATGAGACAGCAACCCCGCATTGCTCACAAAACCTTTACCACATTCACTACAGAGAAAAGATTTTTCACCATGCGTTAAAGCATGAGTTTTTAATACTCCTCTTGTCATAAACTGCCTGTGGCATATATCACATTCATAAACACCGTTTCTCTTATTTGTAACACCATTTTCAATTAGATGTCTTCTGAGATGGGCCTTGTGTCTCGATGACTGTGCAAAACCTAATCCACAATAACTACAAACAAACGGAGTTTCACCGGTGTGCCTTCTTTTATGGTCTACAAGACTTGTAGCTTGAATAAAACCTGAAATTTAAAAATACTGCAGGAAATCTATTACTGGGGCTTAGTGATTGCAATACACATATACCGATAACCAGTTTACTCTCCTACTAAACAGTACCTAACTACTGCTGTATTAAATGATCCAATACAGATATTTTCTTATTTAATACAAATAAGAAAACCTAAGATGAATATGGACCTATTCAGATTTCTAAATAATTTAATTTTTGTGAATTTTGTCATTTATTAAAAATTATTGAATTGAATTTTGAAATAGTATACTCAATTTTAGTCAAAATGTTATATGCCTTATCTATATCTAGTTTTTAAAATATTGATATTGTTTAATAAACATAATTAATTGTTTAAAAACATTAACACTAATATTAAAACCAGCGTCACATTTGAAAAAAGTGAAATACGGTTATCGTATTTTGCATACAGCACTGCAATCACTACTGAACATTTTAAAATTGTCACCTTTGCCGCAAATATCGCAAGTGTGTGGTCGTTCCCCTGTATGTATCATCATGTGTCTCCTTAAATTGCATTTTAAACTAAACCTCATTTGACAAATATGGCAAGGAAAGGGTTTCTCTTTTGTGTGTGTTCTCATATGCTGCTGTAGGTGACTATAAGAAAATGATTTGCAACATTCTGGGCATTTATAATTACGTGGTCGTGGATGTTTTACTTGTTTGCGATGTGTTTTAAGCTCCTCGTATGTATCAAAAGTTTCGTTACAGTGCTTGCAAGTAACTGACGTCTTTGACTGTTTTTCTCTCTCCGTTACATCTGGAGTAGTTCTATCTTGTATTCTACTTCTGTATTTGTATTTTTTCGAATGCCGATTGCGACGCGGTCTTAAACGAGAAACTCCTTTCCTGTTATTCGTAACTACATTTTCAAATTCAACTGTATCTGATTTTGTAGGCTCCTCAAAAGCTGATGTGCTTGTTACTTCCTCTTGGTGTGTAGAAAAGATTTCATCCTGTTCATTTATAACTGTTCGCAGTATATCATCTGAACGTTGGCATTGCAATTTAAAAGTGTATATTTGAACAAGCGCTGCTATACATGTTTTGCAAATACTCTTAGGTAATTTGTCATTCTGTTCCACCTATACAATCAACAAACAGAGTAAGGTTCTATTTTTGTTTAGAAGTAATGAAAAAGGATCTACCTGCACAGCAGCACAATTTTTGAAAATTTCCCATAAATTAACATTTTCATAAGTAACTTCAAATATGTAGGTAGTTTCTTCTGTGTCTAGAGACAAACAACCTCTACAAATTTTATCGAAAAGGGTTGTTGATAATTCTTTCATTTGTTCCTTTAATACCAGTGTCAGAGCCGGTTCTGCATTCGAATCCATTTTGAGTACACAGAAAGCTAAGTATCTAAAAACAGAGTTGGGCGCCAGCGCTTTTTTATTGATTTCTTATATTATTTGTTTGGATTTACTATCCCGCATAATAATAAGTTTGTGAGGTTATGAGTATCAGTTTGATTGTGTCTGTTGTATACGTTACTGAAATACAACCAGAACAGAATATTTCGAAACCCGTGGCGGCTCGCCAAGGGAAGTAGGTGGAGTGCCTCTTCACCTAAAATTTTCAATCAATTGCGAATATTTATTCAAATTACATAACAAATTAGTTATCGGCATTATACCTATTAGGAGTCGTTAATTTTAGCATACATACTCGTAGATACAATAAGCTTAGAGAAAACAAACACATTACGTTTTTTCTAGTCCCCTTGTATTTAAAATTTAAATTTTAAATGTAGACCGCGAGCGGAACGCAGTGACCATACAAAATCTTACCTACAACACCAGTGCAATGTTCGAGTTTGACCGTCGGTTTTTAAACCATTTCAACAATTTTGAATTCACATTTTTAGCTGTAGTAAGTATATAATATTTTCTCTCTCACTGACATATTATTTGATTTTCTCCAAAAGAAATCATTGAATATTAATTTTTGTGTTACAAAAATAAAAAAAACTATTGAACTATTAAAGAGGAAAAGGATTGACGATTTCTTTGATACAATCTTTGAAAAGACTAAGGAAATAGAAATAACGCAAATCAATATTTCTAAGTGCCCTAAGCGGGAATACGCTAGCCTTACAGATAATTACAGAAGAAAATATAGAATTTTGTTTTATGAAGTACTGGATCACATTGTAATGGAAAGGGAAGTATGGCTTCAAGACTGGGATAAATTACAATTCGGAAATGAGAAATTCGAACAATATGATTCGTGTTTTCCGTCTAAAGCATTTGAAAGTTTAGGTCAATTTTATGGTAAAATATTTACAAAAAGTCAGCGTCTTAAAAACGAATTAAATCTTCTTTATGCTGATGGAACGTTACCGCAATATACAGACCCAAGAATTACTAAAACATCTCAATTTTTACCGAAGCCTACAAATTGTTTTGCCTCATATTAACTATTCCATTAAAAAGTGCATGAGTGGAAAGAAGTTTTTCTTGCCTTAAACAAATAAAAACGTACTTAAGAAATGCAGTATCTCAAGATAGGCTTTCTTCTTTGGCAAATATTTCAATTCAAAAACAACTCTTATTAGAATTAATAAAAAATCAACTATTTTACGAAGACATAATAAATAATTTTGTTGCATTCAAGGACAGGATAGACTTGGTCTACAAAAACTAGGTAAGTTGACATTGAATTATATTTTTTCTATTTGTTATTATTAGAGCTATTATAACAGCACCTCACCTATTTTTTATCCGCGAGCCGCCACTGTTCGAAACCTGGGCAATGGGCATGTTAGGTAGCAACATATTACTTCTGCACTAATATTCATTTTGAGATTTTCACAAAAATACTTGCAGGAAATCCAAAATTTAGGTAATTGCAAAATGCCAGTTTATGTATTATGACTGCCGCATCCCTATTTTTAATGGACGATATATAAAAGTTCGTTATTTGGAAGCACTAACGAATATACATTCACGTTCAAATTGTGGATACAGTATTTACACCAAGAAAAAACTTCTCCACTAATTTTTTTTTTAATTCAATTTTTTTAACGACGTAGTTTATCAGACATCATCAATAAATGTGGCTGTTTTTTACTCTTTATTATTTGTTGTAAACCTTGTCAAAAAAATTATTCCAAACAACCAATTTGATAAATTATTTTAAGTGCAGCAGCAAATTCTCAAATTCATCTCTTCTTATTCTACGGTACATATTGTTCACCATATACCGGGTGCCCGGATTTCGTAGGGACAGCATGGGTATCTTTCTTATTATTAAAGATAGAGATTTAGTTAAATGGGCAATGTTGTGCAGGATTGAATGCTGATTCACATTTCGTTAACAAAAATGTTAAATTCCGAATCGTTTAGAAATTATATCAAAAAAACTGAAAATCGTGATTTTTTTAAAAGTCGAATATTTCCCTTATTATAAAAGATATGGAGAAAAGTTTCATATGAAAGTTGTTTAATTTAATGAGACAAAGTCAAAAATCATGTCAAAATAAAATTCAAGATGGCGGTTTCCGAGATATCAATATACACTTTCTTATCTTAAATGGACGCCATATTGTTTTTTTACATGGTTAAATAGAATTTTTGTTTCTCTTTTCAACGATGTATAACAACCTATGTCTGAATACAAATTTATAAAAAATATTAATTGTTTTAATTCTAAATCAAGTGGACCGGGATAACAATGGATAATAAAAAAACAAAATTTGTTTGTTTGTTTGTTTTTTTTTATTTAACGTCGGCTTATTTCTGCTACTATGTCTAACAACCGACGCCAGGGAGCGATGCTACCACACCTGGAAATTTAGCCTGTTTGAGGGTTCTTTTGACGTGCCCAACAACACTTGGACACGGGGCCTACGATTTTACTTCCCTTCCTATCCGAGAAGAAGGGCCGTTTTAGCGTTTTTTATCGCTCAGAAAAAAACCACCGACCTCGGCGTCCGGATTCGAACCCGGGACAGCTGCGTGAAAGGCATACGGCCAACCTATCCGAGCTACCGGCGCCGGTCAAAACAAAATTTATTTATAACACCGAACTGTAATACAAACTCAACTATGAAAACAATAATCAACAATGTTAAATTACTCAAATAATCCACACCAAGCATTGAAATTTATTTTTATTGTATAAATTTAAACCATCTCAAAGATTTAGACCTGAGAGATGCAGAAAGAAGACTGCACTTTTGCAACTGGTAGTTGGGCCAAGTGAACTCAAATCTCAGTTTCAAGAATATCATTTTGTGGACAGATGAAACTATGTTTAGCAATTGTGGAATGTTTAATAGACATAATAAGCATTACTACTCTCAAACTAACTTACAGCTTACTCTTCCAATTCGAAACCAAGTTACATTCGGTTTCAATGTTTGGTGTGGTATAATAAATAATAGATTAATAGGCCCCATTATTTTTAATGGAAGTTTAACGGGACAAAGGTATCTCTCTTTTTTACAAGAGGAGATCGAAGATTTAATAGAAGAGTTGCCACTAAAAATTGTGACGCTCTTTACTTTTACTCGGCTTAACGGGGTCAATTGCACGTCTGCTTATTACGTGCAATTGCGGAGATTTGCCTCGGGCGCCAGATTTGTTACGAAGTTTACTCTTCCGGAACAGCTTCGTAATCCTGGGATGGATAACGAAGACCTGGGTAACTGCAGTTGAAGACGTCGGTGTCCAGGGGTCTGTTTTATTTACCTGCACTCTCGAGAAGCGGTCTTAAGCACCTAAGTCTGCTCGGTTGGTAAATGATCAAAACAGGAAGGTTTAATACATATATTTGGCAGTTAGGCATACATTCACAACAACAATAACAAACAAATGGTATCAGATACAGTAGCAATTCGGTAGCAAAATATGATAGCAATACGGTAGCAAACAATAGCAAAATACGGTAAAAATACGGTAGTAAACAGTAGCAAAAGTGCGGTAGCTATACGGTAGCAAACAGTAGCAAAAATACGGTAGCAATACGGTAGCAAAATATGGTAGCAATACGGTAGCAAAATACGGTAGCTACTATGACAACAGTACGGAAGTTGCACAGTAGCTGCCAGACGAGGACGCTGCTATGTGAGATAGGAGCTCGTATATTTCGGCAACTGGTGGTTCAAACCCCCGGTATGAACGGACTACAAACGGTTCTCTCTCTTTAACAAGATGAGAAAAATAAGGTGGAATACACCGCCTCAGGACAGACGCAGCGACGGTGCACTCCGGAAGAAACCTTACGTCAGGGCAAGCGCAGCCGTAAGGGGGAGAGAGAGAAACGGGATCGGAGAAACACCACCTCAGGACAGTCGCAGCGATGGTGAACTCCGTAAGGAAAACTTACGTCA
>JABXWE010027733.1:0-23627 GCA_014611495.1 Limonius californicus
CACACAAGATCAACCTATAGCAAGGCATTAATTAATGGACCTTGCAAAAACAGTACCACATAACTGCTTATATTAAGCAGGACACAGCTTAGAATTCTCCTTGCAGGACATGCGACTTAGATGATGATACGTTGGCTGGTAAAAGACAACACATATTCGGGCAACCATTCATGGAACCGGAAGACTTCAATTCACATCCCATGAGCGATATGTACGCTATTGTATATGGAAGCAAGATCACGCACTGGGTGTGAATAACTACCAGAGTGAACGCAATAAGGCTTCTAAGCTGAACAGCCTCCGGAACGAAAAGTAGACGGAAAAAAGCACCATTTACCATAAGAATACCCACCAGATTTCTTTGGTCCATGACCATTTCTAAGCTCTAAATGATTATCTATAAACAGAAATAATTCTTTGGGGTACATTTACATTGCTGTCCATGCATTTTCTCAAAACATTTTGGTCTGGGAATGCTACGAAGAACTCTATAGCCTGGTAGGGCAGAACACTGTGAGATTGCTCTAGATACCTGCTGACTGCGTATCGAAGGCAACGAAAAATTGGGTGAACTCGCAAAACCGGGATCAACAGAGCCATACTGCCACCCTGAACTTACATTGTACCAAAAATGCAACCCGCAGCTTTATTAGCGAATGGATTTGCAACCAATATAAAATTTACTGGACCGACGCACCAGATTAACCTATAGCAAGGCATTAATTAACGGACCTTGCAAAAACAGTACCACCGAACTGCTTATGTTAAGCAGGGCACAGATTAGAATTTTCATTACAGAACATGCGACTGCCAAAGACCACCTCAGGATGATTAGAAAATTCAATGGAAACCCCACTTGCAGACTCTGCAAGGAGTGGAGTGGACATAATAAAGCTTATAAAGCTGAAGAGTCTCCGGAACGAAGAGTAGAGGAACCCAGGAAAAAAACCCACCATTTACTTTAAGAATAACCACTAGATTGCGTTGGCCCATGATTATTTATAAGCTCTAAACAGAAATATTTTTTCGGGACACATTTAGGTTGGTGTTCATACATTTTCTCAAAACAGTTGTAAATCTAAGCCTGTAGCTCCTGCAAGAGGATACCCTATAGTTGAGCTCTTTTCCATTTGCTTTAGTGATATTCTTCTAATAAGATTCTAATTCGATTCTTTTTTGCCTTAGGTATTCTGCTAAGATAAGGAAGTCGTTCAAACTAATTTATTTATCAGGAGTTAAGGCTATATCAAGCGATGGCGTCCAACAAAATTTTGAGGAATCTCCAACGATGTTACCTTAGTAACCCCTAGTAAAATACCTTCTGGTGATCTTTGAATTATTTCAATGCCCTGTGGTCTTAGATTACTTCTTTTTTATTACCTCCTAGTGGCGCTCCACGAAGTAGCTCATTTTCGTGGCTCGAGTTTAATAAGAGCACAAGAAAAAATAATGAGAGGATCGAGAAGAAGTCATAATTTACTCTGCAAACCTTAAAAAACTGAAATATGTCTCACTACAAAATAAAATAAACCCACATAAAATACTCCTCTAAGTGAGTCTCTCAAATACAGGGCGATAAATCTCGCTTTAAGGGGGCAAGCACACCTATTCAAGGGAACTAAAGACACAACGTGTTCTACACCACCGATTTTTGGTTTAATATAAATTGTTCGGAACTACTAAAGCGTTTTTCTTGCAGTGTGAGCGCGCCACTAAGACCATAATTTCTCAATCTTGTTGAATTTATCACGTTATACGCTTGTCTTGGGGTGGATTCCGGTGCTCCGGATCTCCTCCGGATCAGTCGCCCCCGCCGTTCCTCATTACCTTCCTTATCCGCGCGTACGTTACGATGCAAGAGGAATATTGCGTTTAGATGAAGCAACCGAGAGAATTCGAGATGGTTATGGGTGATCGTAAATCTGCGCAATTTTAGGGATGAATTTTGGATCTAAAAAGTTACGACTTGCCAAACAGATAAGATGTATATACACGCCGTGTAGAAATTGACGTTTTGTTCTGCGGCTGAGGCTCCTCTCGACAACTAAAATGTGAGGTTACGATCCACTAAATTTCCTGCAGACGGCAGGAAACTCATTTTTTCCTGCGCTTCGCGTTATTTCTCACTCCTGGAATATTGCACCAAGCACAAATAACACTAAAGGCATGATTACATTAAAATGTAAATTACTGAAAAGTCGGAAAATTCTCCCTAATAACGAGAAATGTTATATTTTTGTGAATTTTGTATCAGCTCGAAGCCGTTTGATTAAATTGACAGATCGATTAGATCTCCTCCCTTTCTTCGGCGTTTTGTATCACCCGAATGTGATTACTTCTCTTTCACCTCTTTTACATCAAAGAGACTTTGTTGTTTCTTCTAGCTGCCTTAAATACAAGTTCGTAAACTCAAAGTGAAACGTCACAATAGCTTGAAAACTTTCAGGTATAAAAAATTTAGACGACCAAAAGCTTCAGATTAATTTGAGAAAATTTTCAAGGAAACCGTTTCTTTCGGGATGTTTTTATAGAAGTTTTACCTACTAGCCTACTTCATAATCAGTTCTTGCTTTGAAAACTTTTGTTGTTTAATATTTTACATGGACTTCCTCTGCCAGACAATACAGTTATAGATTAGATCCTTCAAACTTTTTCTAATAACCTACTTTATTAGAACTACGAGGAGTCTTCAAATATAAATAGGAATCTATATATAAAAAAGTTATTACAGTATTACTTTACAAATTGTATTACTTGTCGATGTAGTCCCTCGATCGGAATACTTTATAATGCCTTGAACAGCTTCGATAACATCGTTATTTGACTGACACCTTATCTATATGATCGCTTATGGTTTCAATTGTTCTTGCAGCGGTATAAGGACGAGCATTGTCCGAGAAAGCAAACAGAACTTTCCTTCTCTTCTATTTGTAAGTAATAATAAGTAACGAATAATAGTCTGCAAGAATTGTACAACGTTCTGTAGAGGAATTAACAAAGAGCATTTCTTTCTAACCCAAAAAGTTTTGTCATCACTTTATAATGTACCCAGATTTTCGCAGTTGCAACAATCTAGTCCAAAAATTCACCACTCAAACACCCAAATTTTAGCAAAACATGGATCGCCGTATTGCGCTTGCAACCTTGTAAGAATTTCAGTCGAATTTACACCTTTATTCGTAAGAAATTCGATTAAGATTTACCTTATATAATTCTTTTTGAAATTGTTTAAAACGTTCCAAGCAACAAACTCACTATATGATTTTGCTTAATAACTTATTCTTAATATTTTCCAAGAATTTGTTTTCTAGTAGTTTGTAAATTAAAATCGACGAACTTTCCAAGGGCATTTATTAAAAGAGTTTTTTGCAGACTAGACGTGAAAAAAACAGAAAGAAAAAATTAAGATCACGTCAGCGCTTCTAATAACGTTCGTTCATTTGTATGCCCTTCAAAGCCCTACATCGACCCGCAAACGTTCCACTTCGTCGACAAGACTTACGATTTTGAATTAATAGCTCGTTCTGCACGTCAGATGGATATGTAGATAGAGAAAAATTAAAGTAATGAACTGGAAAATTGGAACACCTAACGATTCTAGCGATAACTTTAAATAAGCACTAACAATTTTAATTTGTCTATTATTAATTATAGAGCAGAGCACTATTACAGTCAGGTTAACATGAATAATCTGGAGATCTGTTCCGATCACGTTGTTTTTATTTCAAGGGGTTTTAGCAAGACAAATCGTTAGAAGGACACAGCTGACCAAAGTGTCGTTTTTTACACTTTGATCCCTTTAAGCTCCAATTTTCAAGAGAATGGTGCCAAATCGACATATTCGAGAATGCAGATTGATTCCGTTCCCAACACAATCATCATTCGATCTGACGGTAATTGTACAATTTGAAACACTTGGCATGATAAAGAGATCAGAATGAACTCCGATTTTTAAGCGATCTTTCTAATACGCTTCTCATAGGGTCTCATGAAATTTTAATGTTCTGAAAGATAAACAAGCGTCATAATCATAATTGAAAAGTAATTTGTTTGAAAATCTGAACTGCTCACCAAGTTTTAAAACAAATACAACCGAATTACGTTTAGAACACGATCGGCAATAGATTTTTGTAATAATACGACCTAGGTTTACCATATAATGGTAAAATATACAATTGTAGAAGAGATTGATAATAGTCGATTCTGAAGGAACATATTTCCTAAAAAATCGAAGAAGTTGCGACCATGATCATCATCAGATCTAACTGTACCATGAACGGACGAAAATGAAAGACGATATGGAGAAGAAAAACCAAGCCAGACTTGTCTGACACGCATACACCAAAATATACAGAGGGGGTCTGGAAAAAAAAAACTTAAAACATTTACGAATCCCGATTCCCAAATAACCCTTTCCCAGAAAAGTCAAGTCCTGGTGGTTAACGTCATCAACAGATCTAAATGTATGACGGACAAACAAAATTGGAAAGAAACGTAGAGCAGAAAGATCAAGGCAGACTAGTCTGATACGCCTTCACCGAAAGATACCAAAGGAAGAGGAAGAAAAATAAAAAACTAAAGACATTTGTAGGCTTCGATTCCAAAACAACCTCTGTCCAGAAAATTAGGATAGATGGCACCACGACCATCAACAGATCTAACTGTACCATGAACAGGCGAAAATAAAAGGAAATGTGGAGAAGAAAAACCGAGACAGACTAGCCTGGTACGTCTATACCGAAGGGGACCAAAGGAAGAGGAAGAATAATAAAAATCTAAAGACATTTATAGGCTTCGATTCCAAAACAACCTCTGTCCAGAAAATTAGGATAGATGGCACCACGATCATCAACAGGTCTAACTGTACCATGAACAGGCGAAAATAGAAAGAAATGTGGAGAAGAAAAACCGAGACAGACTAGCCTGATACGCCTACACCGAAGGGGACCAAAGGAAGAGGAAGAATAATAAAAATGTTAAGACATTTATAGGCTTCGATTCTAAAATAACCTCTGCCACCACGATCATCAGCAGATCTAACTGTACCATGAGCAGACGAAAATGGAAAGAAATATGAAGAAGAAAGATCGAGGCAGACTAGCCTGACACGTTTACACCAGAAGATACGAGAGGTTTCTGTATTACGAAGAGAAAGGAGAAAATAAATATAGTAATATAAATATAAAGTGTCCCGATTCCAAAACAACCCTTCCCCAGAAAAGTCAGGTTGTAGCGATTACTACCATCACCTGATCTAACTATGCGATGGACAAACGAAGATGAAAAGAAATGTAAAGAAGAAAGACCGAGACAAACTAACCTGATACGTTTACAGCCAGAGGTAGAAAAAATATCCAGATTAAGAAGAAGAAGAGAAGGTTAAAGACATTTATAAGCCCGATTCTAAAACAACCTTTGTTCTCAAAACTCAGGTAGTTGCGACCACGACCATAATTAGATGTAACCGTGCCATGGACAGTCACATGTAGGAAGAAATGTGGAAAGGACATCCCGAAGCAGACTGGCTTGATACATATGCACAGGAAGATGCAAACATCTTCCGGATTACAAAGAAAACAAATAAATATATTTAAAAATCCCAATTTCCAAACAATCCTTGCCCAGAAAAGTCAGGTCGTAGTGATTACGACCATCATCAGATCTAACCGTGACATGGACAATAGAAAATAGAAAGAAATGTGGAGAAGAATACCCGAGACGGACTGGTCCCATACGTCTGCACAGAAAGATACAAAAGCCCTATGGATTGCGGAAAAAAGAAACTAAACACATTTAGAAGTTCCAATTTGAAAACAATCCTTGTCCAGAAAAGTAAGGTCGTAGCGATTGCGACCACCATTAGATCTAACTTTGCCAATGACAGTCGCAAATAGAAAGAAATGTGGGGATGAAATCTCGAGGCAGGCTGGTCTGATACACCTGCACGGAAACATACAAAAGTCTTCTGGATTACGAAGAAAAAAAACTAAGGATATTTGAAAGTCCCAATTCCAAAAAAACCCTTCCCCAGAAAAGTTAGGTCATAGCGATTACGATCATCATCAGATCGAACTGCGCCATTGACAACCGAAAATGAAACCAAATGTAGAGAAGAAAGGCTGACACAGACTAGCTTGATACGTTTACAGCACAAAGTATAAAATCCGACATCCGTCGAAGAAGATGAAGAATAAGAAGAAGGAGAAGAAGAACAAGAAGAGGAAGAAGAAGAAGAAGGAAATATATTTAGAAGTCCCGATTCTAAAACAACATCTGACCAGGCCCCCACGGCCATCGTCATATTTCACTGTGCAATGGACAAATGAAAATAAACATAAACGTGGAGATCGAAGATCTTAGCTTTCAAGCAATCAAAATAATGTTTCAAGGTTAAAGAAAGGATTAAACAAACCACTATGTTTGAATTATAATCCCTTTCAAGCCCTTAAAATATGACGGGCATCCAATGTATATTAAAGTCTTTTAGAACAGAACCATCATCATATACCATATAATCGTGTTTTTATAATCAAAAGACCTAAGCATGACAAAGAAGCTAGAACCACATTTACGAAAAACCTTCAAACTTTATTAATACTTTGAAAATTTATAAAGGCTTCTCAAAGACAGAATATTCAGCATATCTAATCGTAATTTTATATCATTTAGAAAACAATCGTTATCCGATGTAATTGTATTTTCGTAATTGTATGCCTATGAACGTCAGTTTGAGGAAATTAGAAGAGTTTGATTTGCAATCGCCCTTTAACAAATTAATGTAGATTGACATCTTTTCGAACACGACCATCATCAGATCTAATCGTATTTATTTAACTTACGAAGCAGGTTATTACACAGAAGTCAGAAGAAGAGCTCTCGGCCCAAGAAAAAAAATTACATTTTAATCAGTTTTGGTAGAATGGCTGGCACCCAACACATTTTGCAGCGATTTCGAATCCAACTGTCATCACATTTAGTTTTATCTTCGTAATAACAAAACTGGGCATGGTGAGGAAGTCATATTAGTAGTAGAAAGTACTGAAATATTAATCAAAGTACCAAACCAAAGTTTTGTCTATACGGAGCTTTAGAATAGTTATGATATCAAAGAACTCCCACTATTAAACGTATAGTATTTTTCTAGTTTGAAGATCTAAGTATAATGAAGAAGATCGTCGTCGACGCTAAACAGTAGGACCCCCGTGTCTCTCTTCCAACTCCAAGGAGAAGCACGTGACAGGGAAGAGGTCGGCGTTCAACTAGGGTCGAAAAGGCTGTTGACATTACCGTACATATGATTTACAGGGTGTCTCACGACGTGAGGTCACTACTTCGTGTACGTAATCTTTAGACCAAATGTAGTTAAAAGTTCTAATAAAGTTATGCCGGTTTTCAAAATAGAGAGTGTTAAATTGTTATTTATTAAATAATTACAATTTCAGGTAAGCCAATATTTATTTTTATACCGCTGCACCGTTGCTCTCGAGACACATTCTGGATCTTCTTAAGAGAGCTCTAGTTGCTCTACGTAATATATTATTATTATTCCGAATTAGTTCTGCCGCCTCAAAAATGCGTCTCCTAAGATCTTCAACATTCTCTGATGGTGTTTGGTATATCATATCGTTCATATGGCCCCACAAATAATAAGGCCAAGGGTGCTATTCTCCTCTACCAATTGCACGTCCTTCAAGCCGTTGATTCAAAAATTGTTTTACACTAATGCGAAGGCGCCATCGTACTGGTACCACATACCATGTCTGATCGCCAGAGGGGCATCATCTAACAATCCTCCCAAATGATCTTCTAGAAAATTTAATTATCTGTCTGCGGTTAAATGGTTCTCAAAAAAGAATGGACCAATGAGCATATTATTAATGATCCCACAAAAGATATTCACTGAAAACATATGTTGATAATTTAACACTGTAATTTCATGTGTATTCTCCAAATCCCAAGAGTGGTTGTATAAAATGGATATAAAATGGATATAAACCATGATGTTTTAAAGTTCTCCAAACTCGCATTCGTGGTACATTAACTTGTGCAGATACAAGACGAACAGAGGTGCTTGGATTATTATCAATTTCTCGCAGTATGTTGCTCTCATTGTCTAGTACTTTCTGTATTGAACGCTCAGTTGACGGTTTCGGGGAAGTTTCTTGTTTACGTGGGTGGTTGTACATTCGTTGGAATACTCGTCGGTCTGGTAGTCGCCGATTTGGAAATCTCAACCCATATTCGCCAGCAGCTGGTATTGAGTTTCCATCACAAAAACCGTATATGTAATGGATATCGGTGTACCTTCGTGTTGTAAAAGTAAACATTATCAACACTGCCAATAAGGGTGAGCAGAGAAATCAACTTTAAGGTGCTTTACTGTTTGAGACACAAGTAAATAATATCATTTCCATAGTAACGTAGACAGTGTTGTATCCAATACCCTTTAATATCATTTATTGTTTCGGCTCCTTCAGTATTTAACTAAAACAGGCCATAATTTCTTTAATAGTGGATCTAGAGAAAATGACCACTCTTTAGTTTCGACTTCTTTTCACCCCTAGTGACCTCACGTCATGGATCACCCTGTATAAAGAGTCAATGCAGTTTAAGAGAGTCACCAGTATCTTGCTCCTACCTTTTTTCCACACAAAACCAGGAAGGAATGATATTTGTAAGCAACACAATTTCTGCTACCACAAACCACCAACAGAAAATAGTAAACATAGCTATGTAGAATACCAAGGTAAACTAAATATGATAAGACACACCTTGACAGCAATGATTAATGGTTTGTTAATTATCAATAAGAGTATATCAGCCTGATTTTGAATAATTTATCTAAACTCGGAGGGGATGAGAATGTCAACGATCTGTTTTAGCTTGTTAACCTTGAATGTAGGCCGCTCTATCAATTGTATTAACCCGAACTGATTTTTAATCGAGTTTTCTAAATTCAGCGGCCAATATAGGCCGCATTTATTAGTGCCTGATTTGAAAACAACCCATCCACATCCCCTTTCATTAATTTCAAAGCCATAAAATAATTTGAAAGTGAAATCAGGAACCCGATCGGAATAAAACTCTACCGGTCGGTCAGATGTGTACTGTATCAATGATAAACTCGAGGAATTTACTGAGTGTTTCAGTTTTTCTGCCAGAAGGAAAAAAGTGTTAAATCTCGGCAGTTTTCCAATTGGTTTTTCCCAATAACACCGCATTCCTCCGGGTAAAGGACGTGTTCTAATTACCGACCGGCAGCCACAGCAATGTATCACTGGTTGTCTTGTGGTGACTTAAAGGCTGCTTCATTACGGCCTCTGACAGCTCGCCAGACATTCCGAAGCCTCCAGAGCCAGACTTTTCAAAATTCTCGCCATTCCTCGCCCTGCGTCGCACATCAAAGGCTTTGCGAACGAAATACTTTCAGAAGCGCCGAACTCCATCGGGCACCCTCAAATTCGCCATTTGAAATAAAAATCCCATGATAATTGCCCAGACGACGTGACAAAAAACCAATAAACTTCATCCGAGCATCATCGCGATTAATTAGTGTTCAAAAGGGGTCTCCGAAAACAAAGAGTGGAGGCAAGTCCGGCATTTTCTTGCTGATCGAATTTCTGTCATTAACAAAGTCTGCAGATATTTCCACGTAAAAAGCTTTGTTCGAGTTTGATGGAAAACTTCGTGGCCGCTCGGCAAAAAGCAGCGCCAGCTCGTTTATGATAGACAGGGTAGTTATTTATTAAAGGGACATGGAATGCGTCAGTTACGGTTCCGATAAAATACAGACATGCCTTTTGTGCATAATTTATTTCGGCGTGGTTCCACGAGGAAAGGCGATTTTGTTACGAAAAACCGGGTTGTTTACGCGACCGCTTGTCCGAATTGTAAAGCGCGATATGTAGGGCAAACCAGGACAGATAAGATGTACCGGAAGGGTCGGACAAAATATAAACTCATAAAGGCAGCAAAATGCTAACTGTTAACGACCCGTTCCAATAATAGAAAATATAAAAAGCCAATAAAATACAGTAACCGCAATAAAAAATATGCGGCATAAAGTGTAGAAGCAGGCGGAAATACACAAAAAAACACTTATCTCGCCGTCTCATAAATTCAGAATTGCACATGTTATATATTGCTGCCAAAGAGTGCAGTAATGTACAGCAGCAATTTTATGATGAATAATAAAATTTGTTTGGCACCGAGTCCGTTTCGATTTATTGCTTTCCATCAAGCTTATCTGGTTGCTGATATTTATTGAGTTTTTAACTACATGTAGTAATAATAATGTAGCATCACCGGCGTGATTATTCGTGTAGATAAATACCCAAGTTAATTAAATTTTCTCCCTAAAATATTCAATTTTCAGCCTCTACCGGAAGTACCGTTTAATTAGCTGATCGTACGAAATATTTCATATTTAAATCGTTTTCATTAATTTCAGATACTACAAAAAAAGCAGTGCAACGGTTATTCGGGAAATCCGGACGGATATTAAATGAAAAATCGGTTGAAAATATAATAATGGAAACATACCATGGTATCCTCGTTAAGCTAATGACAGAACACACCGAACGCGAAAATTGATTCCCTGCAGTGTTAGGTTTGTACGATTGTTATTCTTTTTTACTTTAACATGTACCATTTATTTTTAAATTAAATATTTTTTATTAATGACATGGATACTATTTCGGGTTCGTTAGTCAAATAATTTGTAATTCAACACCTTACGTGCTGTTCCATTTTTAATGATTATTAATTTTTAATTTTAATGACAAACCATATACACATTTTAATTATTTATTCATTATTATACACACATTCTGTATAGTTCAGATCAGGATCAACATGTTGCTGTTTTCGAATATTACAATTTCCCAAGGAAACACTTTGAATGATAGTCTGGAGATACAGGTGGCCAAACGATACCTAATTGTTCGCATTGTCGCCCTGAAAATATCCGGAAGCTTCCAATAATACAAGTTCTCAATAACAAATATAAAAATAGAGAAGTCAGAAACTTAGCTGGCCAGGTAACATCTTCAAATCTCCATGTTAATTCTATACAACGCTCAATACTAAATCGCGAATAGTGACTATTCCCAAAAAAAAATATAAAAATAGTGCAGTCAGAACCTTAGGTGGCCAGGTAACATCTTCCAATCTCCATGTCAATTCTATACAACGCCCAATACTAGATCTCGAATAGTGAGTATTTCCAAAGAAAAATATAAAAATAGTGAAATCGGAAACTTGGCTGTCTCGGTAGCACCTTCAAATCTCCATGTTAAATTTATACAACTCCCAAAAATATAAAAATAGTTAAATCGGAAACTTGGCTGTCTCGGTAACAGCTTCAAATCTCCACGTCAATTCTACACAACGCCCAAAAATATAAAAATAGTGAAATCGAAAACTTAGCTGTCTCGGTAACAGCTTCAAATTTCCACGTCAATTCTACACAACGCCCAAAAATATAAAAATAGTGAAATCGGAAACTTAGCTGTCTCGGTAACAGCTTCAAATCTCCACGTTAATTCTACACAACGCCCAAAAATATAAAAATAGTGAAATCGGAAACTTAGCTGTCTCGGTAACAGCTTCAAATCTCCATGTTAGTTCTATACAACGCTCAATACTAGATCTCGAACAGTAAGTACTCCCAAAGAAAAATATAAAAATAGTGAAGTCACAAACTTAGCTGGCCAGGTAACATTATCAAATCCCCATGTTAATTCTACACAACGCCCAAAAATATAGAAATAGTGAAATCGGAAACTTAGCTGTCTCGGTAACAGCTTCAAATCTCCATGTTAATTCTATACAACGCCCAATACTAGATCTCGAATAGTGAGTATTCCCAAAGAAAAATATATAAATAGTGAAGTCACAAACTTATCTGACCAAGTAACATTTTCAAATCTCCATGTTAATTCAACACAACGCCCAATACTAGATCTCGAATAGTGAGTACTCCCAAATAAAAATATAAAAATAGTGAAGTCACAAACTTAGCTGGCCAGGTAACATTTTCAAATCTCCATGTTAATTCAACACAACGCCCAATACTCGATCTCGAATAGTGAGTACTCCCAAAGAAAAATATATAAATAGTGAAGTCACAAACTTAGCTGGCCACGTTGTTAATATTCAGTAATTGTTCTGGAGACCTCAAATACTAGATTTTCTGAAGGAAAAATATTGAAAGCTAAATTCTGGAGACCAAGCTGGCTAGAAAATGTTTCCAACTAGTAATGTTAAACAGTTTATCAATATTATTAGTATTTTGCTCATTTCGTCCATCTGATTGTTGTCCCGCTTTATACAATGTCTAGTCTAAAAACCTCGACTACTGGGTATTCCCAGGAAAAATCTAGAACCAGTATGGTCTGGAAACTGAGCTACCAGACTATATCTCCAAATATTGATTTGAAAAGTTTATCAATAATTTGCTTATAACGTGTCCAATGTCATTATTCAGGTTGTTGTTAGACATCTTCAACCTCCTACCATTAAGCCTCGAATATTGGGTTTCCACAAGGAAAAATGTTAAAATATCAATCTTGGAGACTAAGTTGGCTATGTTCCCAAATGTTTCTGTTAAACGTATAACAACATTTATCATATGAATTTTCAAATGTTCAAATACTAGATTTTCTGAAGGCAAAATATTGAAAGGTAGATTCTGGAGACCAAGCTGGCTAGAACATGCTTCCAACTAGTAATTTTAACGGTTTATCAATTGTTACGTGATTGTAGATTTAGGATTTTTAATAATCTTCAATAGCTGTGGGCTGGTTACCGGAGCTCGAAGTTTATCGTGACCAAGAAGCTTGTAAGGCCCCTTAGCGGTCAGATTGATTTAAAAATGTGTACACCTTGCACTAATGAAACACACTTTTTTTGATTAGGTAGTGATTTATTTAACACTAATAATTTGTAATGTTTAGATTAGATTAGATTAGGCAACGGCGCTATTGATGCTGCCGCTGCGGTTGTTGATTGCGAACTTCTCTTAGGGACGAGGGTTTCTTTCACACATGCTCATTAAAAACCCTCACCCCCGCATCCCTTAGCGGGAACAAAAACATGTAGCAGGAAAGGGCGCCAAAATCGCAGCTTTTTCAAAATACATAACATCAATATTGTTAGTAGTTTGCTTATTTCGTCGATCAGATTGTTGTCCCGCCTTATACAATGCCTAATCTGAAAGCCTCGACTAGTGGATATTCCCAAGGAAAAATCTTGAAGCAGTATACTCTGGATACTGAGCTGGCCAGACTATATCTCCAAATATTGATTTCAAAGAGTTTATCAATAATCAATAATTTTCTTCTAACCTTTCCAATGTCATTACTCATGTTGTTGTTATACATCTTCAACGTCCTACCATTAATCCTCGAATACTGGGTTTCCACGAGGAAAAAGTTTAAAGTACAAATCTTGGAGACTAAGCTGGCTAAACTATATTTCCAAATACTTCTGTAAAACGGTTTATCAGTATTTTCCATATTACTTTTCAAATGTCATTATTTACGTTGTTATACATCTTCAATGTCCTACAATTATTCTGGAGACCTCGAATACTGAAGTAAAAATATTAGAAGGTAGATTCTGGAGACTAAGCTGGCTAGAACATATTTCCAAATAGTGATGTTAAACGGTTTATCAATATTATTAGTAGTGTGCTTATATCATCGATTTGATTTCTGTCCCGCTTTATACAATGTCTAATCTGAAAACGTTGACTACTGGGTATTCACAAGGAAAACTCTAAAGGTAGTATACTCTGGAGACTGAGCGGGCTACACGATGTCTTCAAGTATTTTAAAAGTTAATCAATATCTTGTCAGCGCCATATAATTAATCTAAAGACCTTGAATGCTGAGTTTCACCAAAGAAAAATGTTATATTACTAATTCAGCTATGTTAAATGGTTTATCAATAATTTTACTTATTTCGTCCGTCTTATTGTTGTCCTACTTTATACAGCGTCCAATCTAAAGAACTCCAACACTGGGTATTCCCAAGAAAATAATCTAAAAATACTATACTCTGGAGACCGAGCTGGCTAAGCGATGTTTCCATATATAGATTTTAAACGATTTATGAAAATTTTTCTTACACATTTTCCTTGTTGTCCTTATTTGCGCTGGTGTTCTGCCATATTCAACATCCCCCAAATAGTCAGGAGACCTCGCAGGCTTGGACAGAATAGCGACCTCGTAATTTAAATAGTTTACAGATACGTTTCTGTGTACACTTTGTGCTTTGTTAAGAACAATGTCTTCCGAGATCATCTGCTTAAACAACAAACGCGTTAAGAATTACAAAGTGAATGAGACTCGAACCTCTCTTGCGGCTTACTTACTAACCCTAAACTAAAAGCTTATTCTCGTCCTAGGACAGTCAACACATCAAATTCATTTCCTTTATTCAAACAGCGCTCAATCCAAAATAGCACGCAGGAAACTCTAAAGAGCAACTTAAAAATAATACAATCTGGAAGCCCTACCGGCCACGTATAGATTGTAAGTGCTGGAGTGTGATACGTTTAAATACATTATTCTGTTGAGCGTTTATATCGTTCATGAACAACTGATATACAAAGTTGGAGAGGATTTAGGTCCGGAGAACTTACTGGCCAAACGACTATTGCATATGTTGGCATGTATGGTATGTGTCAAGCCATTTCTATAGAAATATTATTTGCTTTTGTGCTTATATCATTGCAAAATCCAGCCAATTTATGTAGAAGAAGCTGATCTGACTTAGGTGTGAAGATTTTGATGGCCACGATGAAGTTCTAACATCTAACTAAAAAACATGTATCTGAAAATTTTCATGTTTTGATGCCCTGTTTATTTGTATTTCAATGTTTTTGAAGGTAAGCGCTATGTTAATCTTATGACCTGATTCTGTGCTTTAAGTGTTGCATTGGGTCTAATAAAATATATATTTAGTGGAATATTTAGAAAACTATAGGAACTACTATGATACAGCCTGATATGAGATGTTCTGCCTAGTAAATCTTCCCTGGAATAGAAGTGCTGATACTTCTCGTTGTTCGGAGCCCACATTAAGCTGTAGGTGCTGCCTGTGTCAGGCAGCATGCCTGTGTCACTTTAAACGCGTAACAGAGACATAAAACAGAAGGTCACAGATAAAGCATTCGAAGAGGAACATCCAACTCATTCTCTCTCCCAGAGTTCTCAGAAATTGCATAAAGCTTTCGAATGCGTTAACTAAAAATAGTCTAATATTCAAGTACCAAGCACTTACCATTATTGTTTTGTAAAACTGTTGTGTTTTGTTGAAATTTTAGACCAAACATCGACATACCTGCAACAAATAAAAGGAAATTAGTAAAAAAATTCGTAATTCTGGCAAATAACTTTAACACTTTAGAAAAAACATGTTAGATATTCCACTCTATTGCAGCGGTGCAATGCTCTTGGGAAAAACAAGAAATTTTCCCACAAAGACATGTTGGCGTGAATCTCCCGAAAACCTGACATAACAAAACATTCACGTATATAGTTAAGTTTTCCCCGGTGGTTTGAAATATTCAAGAACAGCGTGTCAGGTGGGCTCGGCGAGAGCGAGAGGTTGCCCGAGGATAATACATCGTCCTTGTCTGTCAAGGATAATGCTACAGTAAGATTTCAATGTAAACTCCATTATCTCTCGCATGCGACACGTTCTCTCTGAAATCCAAATCATTTATTCTACTTATCCTTCGAATTTTCTTTCACGCTTATGCGATGTGACATATTCGCCTTTCGCGATGCGAGGTGATAGATACATAAATTTTATTGAACCTGGTGCAAAGTTACGAGCTCTGCAGGTTCGTTTATAGGTAATAAATTTAGGAGCCACCTGAGTGCAAATATTTTTATGCAAAAGTTGGGCGAAAACGAACGACAGCTAAGTGACAGTCATTTATCACAATCCTTGGGGGAGACACACTGTTTTTTTATTTTATTTTTGCCATTAAATTTTTATTATTCTTTCGCAGCTTTGCTTCCCATATTTATGCGGCTCCATCCATCTCCATACCAGACTGATTGAAATGTTCAGCCTTACATTTTAATAATGTTGTTGTTAAAGTGGGACAATGGCCGAATTATAACTTTAATTCTCCTGGAATTTTCGATCCATTAACGTTAAATGTCCTTTTTTGTCAAAATAAATTGCTTCACAATAGCAATGAAATGGAGTCATTGCTATAGCACTAACTATATTAATATTCTACCATCGCTAGAATATATAACGTTCTGAGAATCTGTTGTTCCTTTGGGGTCCAAAGGATAGTGAAACGTAATACTTGAAAGAGCAAGAGCTACCTCCTGCCCAATGGCGAATTCACCTTTCCGCGATGAAACCCATCAACCTGGCAACCGTTCCAGGAATCAGGTATAAGTACAACCTCGGTGGGAAGTAGAATCAACGTTAACAAGAGCGGAAGAACTGGTCCTCCGAAAAAAGGATTAGGCTATGAGGTAACATGCAACCTACTACGAACCCTTGTATAAAATGTCAACATCGATGACTAGGTAACGTATGCCTTATTTCCTTTCAAATTCAACGATTCATTTTAATCACTAAACAAACCATCATAAGTCACCTTTCGATATTGCGAAATATTATTACTGGAATGAGTTTGATCTACATCGACTGCTTTGTCGAAAACATTTCCTAGAATTATGCCCTTGGAGTATTACACGTTCTCGGTTTGCTTTGATGAATTTATACCCTGCCCACTGGTTCACTATTTTTTGAGAACTTAGTCGGCTTGAAACTCGTTCGGTGATGACAAGTTGTATATTATAATTAGGGATTGATAATTGATCCATTGATTTAACTAACGTTCTATAGTTTACGCTCTACCGTTTTGAAAAAGAGCAACAGAAGTCGAATTACTAACAAATAGGATACAACAACAATAATGTTCTGAGGGACGGCTTCTCATTTTTCAACATCAACCCCCGTTCAACCCTTTAACATCATCATCGTTCTACACAAAATCTTTGTGCCAGTGATCTTCGTGCCCAGCTGTTTAAATCTTCTAAAATCCAAATTTCGCGACATTGTGAAATATACATCTTGCTCTTGAGTACTTCCTCCGCCCAGGAGCGCACCATTAAATCAGAAAATAAAAAAGAGGACCTCCTTACACTGCTTCGATGTCGAACTAAGGTAACAATTATCCATGTATTGCCGTTATTAGTGGAAACTGTCCACAGTGATTTATTTCTTTAAAGTGTTTTGAAATGTAAAAAATAGAAACAGGACGATTCTCATAAGATAACACAACCATCAGTTGCTAGTTGCTCAATAATTTATGTAATTACTTACTGTAGTTATTTTTTTTAACTCTATTGTTATTGGTTACGCAGCTTCTTTGTTTCGGATCGTAAATATCGTAGCTGGTAGAGGCGAGCCTTCAAATTCGGGTTCTCTCTGGTTCCGATTTAAACTTCTGTTTGCTTGTTTCTGGTTAAAACGTTTCGTATTTTGCTTAATATATTTTTACAACCATTATTCTAAATTTGTAATTACTTGTTATTTCTGTGTATTTTGTAAGAAGTATTTAGGAGGAAGCTCAATCAGGTAAATTCGATGCCTCATAAGCTGCTGATCGTCGGCCCTTTCAGGAGAATCTTCATTTAGCTGTGACTTGAATGAGTGGCACTCAATTATTTTGACTGGCCCTGTACACGAAAACAATCAAGACTTCCTTCCGGTAAGCATTTTCTGTGAACCAACCCTCCTCTCTCAGCTAGCTGTACAAGCTTTTTCTATCGGTTTGTTGCGGTCTGACGAAAACAATCATTTAGACTGTAACAACGAACAATACTACAGGACTTCGAGACTGAATCTCATAGAAAGCATTCACAGGTCCAATAGAAGGCCGAAGATCAAGACCAAAAGCATCTTAAGAGCAAACTGGAAAGTATATGCCGCTGACAGAAGAAAGTGGAAGAGGAAAATGGAGGAGCCAAATACTCGATTGTTTTTTTACAAATGGGATGTTAGTTTTAGAAACCCAAAAAATTGCTCCAAATTTCCAGTTTGTTCGCTTCCTCATTAAAATATGCATATTTAAAATTATTTAGGTAATTATTAATAAACAAATCCAAGGTTATACAGGGTGACCATTGGCAGAACACAAACGTACTATTCCAAAAATAGGCAACCCAAAATATACATGAAAAGGTGTTGATATCTAAATCTTAACTGACGCAAACACCTAGACAGTACGCCGGACATTGCCCTTATCCAGGAACCTTGGGTTGTCAACGAGAGGGTATGGGCAGTTTAAATGGAACCATATTCGTGGAGAAGAAACAGATTATACCAAGGTCTCACATTTTTGTACCAGGCCACATTCAAGCTCTCCGCCTGATACACATGAGCGGTCGAGATATAACCGGCGTTTAGATAAGTTGTGACATTGGAGGAAAAACTAACAGTTTTAGTTTCAGCCTACCTTGCAATAGACTCGAGAGACCCCAATTACAAGACGCTACGGCTATTCGTAAAGAATACAGGAACCCAAAGTCAACCGACAGACTGATTTAAGCAGGAAAAACCTCAACTATAGACGACTTCCAGAAGGAACATGACCTTCTACAAACCTCAATTATAGAATCCTTTGAAAGGGCTTGCACAGTGGAGGCAGCGTTAGTTTTAGTTTCAGCCTAATTTGCAATAGACTCGAGAGACGCCAATTACAAGACTCTACGGCTATTCGTAAAGAACACAGGAGCCCAAAGTCAACCGACAGACTGATTTAAGTAGGAAAATTCTTAACTATAGACGACTTCCAGAAGGAACATGACCTTCTACAAACCTCAGTTATAGAATCCTTTGAACAGGCTTGCACGGTGAAGGCAGCCTCAACTCGCGGTAACACCTCACGGTGGAGGTGCAGAGTTTGAGAAGCTAAAAATAAAGAGCTTGAATGATTGCCTAGTTTTCTCTCAGACTTCTTATTTAATGTCTCGGATTATTTGAACTACCACAAAAATACTTCGTTACTAACTGCAATGTAACAATTTAGAAGTAGTTACTGTTAAGTCATAGTGGTAATTCGATTGTGTGTCTTCTTTAAGTACCTCGTCTCTTATGAGAAGTAGCGATTTTCCCTTTTATACTTGTGTTACGCGTTTATTAAAGTATCACAGACATAGGGGCCCCACAGCTTAATGTGGCTCCGAATCAGGAGAAGTGTAAATCTTTCTATTCCAAAGAAGATTTACTAGGCAGAATACCTTGCTGGTTTGCCATTGCCTTGTGAGGTAGAACGGTTGTCACAAATCCGATGATCCGGTACCTACTGAGAATGATACTCCAGGCTTTCAAGGTAGAAATCTAACGCGCTGTGCTCTAGCCCTTGGTCTACTTAGTTTTCGGCTAGGTTTCCTTTTTAATATACTAAATTGGTTGAACTCCCGCACGAAAACACATTGTCACTTGAACACCTCTATCGAGTCGTGATGAGTATTTGAACTAGTTTACTAAACTCCCACAAAAAATACATTTGTAACGTTCGTTTATTTTCCACGAGCTTGGTTTTGAACTTTTAATTTTGAAGAAGAAGAATTTGTGCTCCTGAGTTTGTCCCTGTACCATTTAAATTCGGTTTTCAGGACCGCCGCACTCGGTAAGACAGGCTATAAAAATGCGGTGGTGGTTTGTGAAGAAAATTGAGGCGCGTTTGAGTTGCTCTGGTTAACAGGTCATCGTAATAAAAAAGTCGACAAGTTATATCCGATTGTTTGTGTGCACTACAATCAACAATACAGTAGGAGTACCGTGCGTTTTCCTTTTTCGACTTTACGGATAAGCTTAGCCTTTTTACTTCAGGCGTTCTGAGAGGTTTCCGTGCAACTACTCGCTTTGTGCCTTAATTATCGCCTTCTTCCTTCATATCGTTCAGTCTTGTCCGGATTTTCTTCGTCCTTCCAAGAATATATCTGATGCAAGGCTCCGATAAATTTATTTAACATCTAGTTTATTAAAAATTATTGCCGCTTTTCTGAGCATCCATTTAATTGGCGATAAGGTCCTCTAAGTCGTGAAGATAGCATTCGTGATTTGCATGCTACAACCCGTTGAAACCAGTGATGTCAGCCTAGCTGTCTCCTTTCTTCGTGGTGCTTTTCTTGTCTTTGGGGGCTTCGACCGTGCTTAGGTTAACTTTCCTCGGAATTCCATTCGACCCTCGACGTTGCTACGTTACAACTATCAGCCTCATTGAGACTGCGAGACCTTGCTTTTGTTGTTTACTAGTGCTTCGATATTTTTAGATGTATAATTCAGATAATTTTCCATAATTCATTCAATTAATTTCTTTTATTATTACCGTAAATGTCGTAACCAGTGTCGGCTGACATATTTTCAGACATTTCGAGACCTCCGTTATTACTATATTTGTTTGATATGTACTAGGATCGACCCTAGTCCTGTTTTGAACGGTTATTGTTTATGTTTTAACTGTGGGAACCATTTCTTATTTTGTTTAATACAATTAAATATTTATACCCAACGTGGATAACACAAGACTTACTGATTTATTTAGCTTTCCCATACGTGTGTATTTTCTTTACAGTTCTGAGCAAGGAATAAGTAGAACAAGGTAGGTTCGGCTCGCATAAGCTGGCAATACTTAGCCCTTCCACGAGGATCTACTTAAAGCTGGATTTGAGAGGGTGGCAACCACTTATTTAAATTAACACCGTAGATGGCTTTACTAAAGACTTTATTACTATAATTGTGGTCAGCGAACTTCCGCTACTCCCTGAGCTACCTGATGAGTCCGTTGCGAGGGTAAATTTGGTGCCTGCTTACTTACAACATTTCGGGCGCCCTCTTTCGGAACGTAACACATTGTAACTTGAATGCTGTTACTGATCCACGACGAGTATCTATTTTCCTGTTACCTTAAATCGATCGCATTACGACGTTATAAAAAGAATAACGAGCCATGGGGGTCCGTATTTGCTAGTACCTTATTGTTCCCCGGTTTTTCGCAACAAAGCGAGTACATTTTTTAGGACAAGACCGCCCGAGACAATAAACTAGAACGTGGTAAGTGAATTTTCTGGGGCACCGGAGCAATGAAAAAGCTTTCCGTTTTGTGTCTTGTTTGTTTGACACGGCCCGGCTGGTTGAAACCGCACTAAATATGATAGCGTCGGTGTTTCCGTACAAGTAAAAATGATCCAATTTATCGCGGCGTGTAATCTCAACCGGAGGCAAGATGTATGGGCCGTATTATTGTTCATTCTGCCGCCTGATGTAAAGTAAATCCACACCTAAACAAATCCAAGCTCGACTTGCGCCAGAAAAATGTTCCGGATTAGGGACTTTACCGCTTCAGCCAACTCGAATTAGATTACAGGTGGGTAATTTATTGAGTGTACTTAAATGTAATACAATCCTCCGACACACGCCGAATATTGGTGTGTAATTTAACGAAAATATGCGGGGAATAAATTGAAATATACGAGTCACGAGCAAGACAAATATTTGCAGTTTTATGCACGGTTTACCAGTTTTACGGAGCATAACAGTCTTCTGCTGAATGCTTTTTATTGTGTTTTTGTCTCTCCTCTTCTCTGCATCTAACAGTAAACAAAAGGCGAGCAAACTGGAACAGTTTCGCGGCACGAATGCGCTTATTAAAATGGAAATACGAACACGGCGATGAAAAAAGCAAAAATTTAAAAAAATTCGTCAAATTATGCTTCTTTTAGAGTTTTCCGGGTTATTCACCTACGTAGTACAGGATAACGATTAGTTCTATACCGTAATGTAATTATACGGAAGCGGATAATAAAAGAAAGTTTGTTTTACAATATCCTGCGTTTCAGTTGGTAATGACTAAAAAATCGGAAACTAAGTTATTTGATATTGAATTTAGCAAAAACTTGAACTATGAGAATAAAATTGAAATAAATGTACATACAGTAATAGTACTTAAATGTTGCGTACTGTTTCTTTAATAAGTCCAAAAGTAGAGTTTAAGGGTTCAATACGAGGGTTGGCTTTTATATTTCGGGATTGGGCAACCCTAGTGCTGCCATCTGGCAACTGACGTCTCTATTGTAAAGTTTGGCATTTTTTACGGTATACGTACTCAGAATGTTTTGGCGTACGAGCGCTATTTGTGTTGTTTACAGAACTTGAAAAATTCATATCGGCCAAAAAATGGAATTAAATCGTGATCATTTTCGTGTAATTATTTTTTACAACTTTCGACGTGGATTAACTCAACAACAGTACATCGATGAACTTAATTCGATTTTTTGCGATGAAGCACCATCAAGGACCACTGTTTATCGATGGTTTACCGAATTCAATCGTGGACGTCGACGAATTTCATGAAGGTCGTCCAGAATCGGTTGTTGTTCCGAAAAACATTGATGCGGTGCGTGAACTGATACTGCAAGATCGTCATGTGACTTATCATGAGATTGAGGTATCCTTGGACATTAGTGGAACCAGCATACATTCAATACTACATGAACATTTGGCCGTAAATAAGATTTGTTCGCGTTGGATCCCACATAATTGGACAATCGCTCAAAAACAAGCTCGTGTCAATTGGTCGCAAGAAAAGCTCAAAAAATTCGATCGCGGTGCTTCAAAACATGTGTATGACATCGTGACAGGTGACGAATCATGAATCTACGCGTATGAGCCCGAAAGTAAACAACAGTCGACTGGATGGGTCTTCCAAGGCGAGCCAAACCCAACAAAGGTCGTTCGTGCTCGAAACACTTCGAAGCAAATGGTCGCCTGTTTTTCCGGAAAAATTGGACATATCTCAACCATACCATTGGCGCAACGTAAAACGGTCTATTCTGAATGGTACACAACCATTTGTTTACCACAAGTCTTCGGAGACATAAGGAAAACCAACCGCCGAAGACCGATCGTTCTCCACCACGACAATGCGAGCTCTCAAACATCGACTCGAACAAGGGACTTTTTGAGCACTCAAAACGTCGATTTGATGAGTCATCCGCGGTATAGTCCTGATTTGGCACCCAATGATTTATTTTTATTCCCGAATATCAAAAATAAATTGCGAGATCAACCTGAAGAAGCGGTTGATGCGTTCAAAATGCATGTTTTGGAGTGGAAAAAGTGCTTCGAAAATTGGTTCACACGCATGCAAAAGTGTATTCATCTTCATGGAAAATATTTTGAAAAACAATAAAGCCATTTTGGATGATAAATATTTGTTTTTGTTCTCTTAACCCGAAATATAAAAGGCAATGCCAATGCGATTGGTGAAACAATTCAGGTTTATAAGAAAAAAAATTCTGTTTTTAATTACATTTGTGTTGCTAATGTTTCTATGTTATTCCCAATAAGGGTACCAAAACTAATTTAAATTAGAACTCTTAGAATTTCTTTTACTTCCTAGTTCATGGCGGTTTTCCATATTACTTATTTGCTATATTTCTTCTTCTTTTTCCTTACATATTTATTTACTTCTTCTTTCATATCTATTTGAGTTTGTATTGATAAATTTTTCTGGATTTCTAGCATTTATAAAATTTTTAATTCTATTAGATTCTTGACTTTTCTACTTCCATTTTTTT
>JABXWE010027735.1:0-22301 GCA_014611495.1 Limonius californicus
ACAAGGCCATCCATAATAGCTACATTTTTCTGTTACTTGGTATTGTGTTATATGTTTAGAATCACCCTATATAATGGTTTCTTATGTCATTTGATAGGTGACTTACCATTCAATAACTTTTATGTTATCTAATTAATCTGTCTGATAATTAACAAGGCCATCCATAATAGCTACATTTTTCTGTTACTCGGAATTGTGTTATATGTTTAGAATCACCCTATATAATGGTTTCTCATGTCATTTGATAGATGATTTACCATTCAAAAACTTTTATGTTAGATATCTAATTAATCTATTTGGTAATCAACAGGGCCACCTATAATAGCTACATTTTTCTGTTACTCGGTATTGTGGTATATGTTTAGAACCACCCTATATAATGGTTTCTTATGTCATTTGATAGGTGGTTTACCATTTAAAAGTTTTTATATTATTTAATTATTCTATCTGATAATTAACAGGGTCGTGTATAATAGCTACTTTTTCTATTAATAGGTATTGTCTTGTGTAACTAAATTAATCCAGCACTTTCTAAATTGTTGATTAGCTTAAACTTTTCTATGGACTCTTTCGACGATTTTCGTGTTATATGAAAAATCTGTTTTTAAGTTGAAAAATGACTTTATTAATAGGCATTTTCTTCTATCTATGAGATAATATTATTTTATAGTGAGAAATATTGGCAATTAATATATTTTTTGTCATTTAACTGACCTATCCAAGGATTTTTGTGTTAGTGAGCAACTTCGTGTGCTATATTTCTTTCTTTTTTAATATCTGAAAATGTTTTCTGTCATTTTACAGATTTGTTTGCGGATTACTTGTCAATTAATAGAATTCTCTAAGAATTTTGCTGCTATTCAACAGATGTTTTTGTTATTTGATATCGCTATATCTTTAGGAATACTTTTTTGTTAAAGATTAAAATATCTCAAGAAGCTTAGCAATAAGATAAAGTAATGAGTATCGTTATTGTCAATCCTCTTAATATGGAAAGGATAAACAGTTTAAGATACAGCCTCAGGGTTTTACGTTTTACCCAATATTTACATTTCTACCTAGTATCTAAAAGGGTTTACGGATTTAGGAACTATTTATTTTGATATTTTAGTGTTCCAGCAAAATTATATCTCCAAAGTATCGCAAATCCATGATACTCGATAATTATAATTAACAAAAGTACCGTGATATCAATACTCGATACTTTTTTGATCGATGCCATAATCGATATTCCATAACTATCGCGATACTAGTATCATAACAAATTTTGGGCAGCGTAATTATAATACCTGTTTTTTCGAATGCCTTTTCTCTTACGAAACGTAGAAATTTTTTAAACTAACAGACAAGCTACAGGTCGGTCTTAGCTGATAATGCTGGGTGTAGTTCCCAAATGACGACGAGGTCTAAGCCGAAAGTAAATTGTAATATTGACAGTTCGAGACACCGCGAAAACCTCAAAGAATATATTAGAAAATAGTGTATTACTGAAAGAAATGTTGATATTTCTATTTACATAACTGATAAGACCAATTTTATCTTAGCTATAAACCGAGAAGTTTGTTTACTGAACTAAATACAATATGATAGGGTGTAAACTTGCACCATGAAGGTCGGAAGTTCACAAAATTGGGTCTGCATTAATTGAGTATTGTTAATAAGTTCTGGTTCTGCTGGAGTTGTTCCCGTCATAACGCGTGGTTTATTTATTGTTTTGCTTATAAACTTCTATTGTTGTTAGAGGAAACGAGGAGAGCTGCTCATTAACTTTTAATTCTATGTCGCTCTTGTTCTGCCTATTGGAGATGAGAAAAGTTCTTGAAATTATTATATCGGCCTTCAGCATTCCCACAGTTCCTCGATTGCTCTTTTCTGCTGGGGCACTATTCACTAATTGCATATTAATCACGTTCCTATTGTGCCATTGTGCTCATGTATTTGCGGATGTGCGCTTGTGTTTTTGTACCCTGACCAACGTACGAGAGTTATGAAGTTGGTTTCTTCGGCGAGCAGGTGTTCAATTCAGGGCCGGTTTGTGTATTACCTTTTTTGCGAATTTCAGAAAATTTAATTATATAGTTCTGTCGGGATCGGTAGTGGTAGCCTGAGGCTGCGTTAGTAGTCGTCTCGGATGCTCGGCGCCGCTTGAGGAATCTACTTGCTTATAGATTAGGCGGCTGGTCTTCCAAATTATAAATCTAGCGTATCCTCTTCCGAAAAATAAAACACCTCCCAAACTACCTGCTTAACTACGGCTGCCTAGCCAGCCGACCCACCAATTAACTCCGAATCTTAATACAGTTTAAATCTATCTTTGTTTCGCTCAGGAATCCCATTTCCAGCCATTAACACCAGCCTTCCAATACTTTACAATCGGAAAGAATTAATTAGGAGACCGCCAGTGGTTATCTTCTTCAAATTAAAATTTCTTGAACGGGTATCTTGTTACCTTTAATAGAGGAGGACACTTATATGTTACGCTTAGAAAGCTGTTCTACTCTTACTTTTTTGACACTTTCCTAAATGCTGAACTGCATTGGGTACGTACCGTTATTAGAATCTCTAAATACCAGCTTTCACTTTTCGTAAGAAATTATTCGGGCAAGCTATCAGAAATGGAAATGCTGCATTTCTGACTTCTAGTGTAGGCAGACAATGGAATTCACACTTAGAGCACGTACACCATTAGACTAATTAAATGATCTTACAGCGATACAGGGTATGTAAAAGTTACACCCACAAATTTTTGAAGTTGCTTCCTAGGGTTCCCATGAACATATGGACGTCCGAAAACGCTTTGTTCCGGAATCACACCTATCCATCAACTTTTTAGAAATGGAAGTGCTCTATTTCAGACCTCTAGTACGGGCGGCCAATAGAATTTACATTTAGAGCACGTACAGTAATAGACAAATTAAACGATCTTACAGCGATACAGGGTATGTAGAAGTTACACCCACAAATTATCGGAGTTGGTTCCTAGGGTTCCCATGAACATATCGACGTCCGAAAACGCTTTGTTCCGGAGTTACACCTATTCATCAACGTTTTAGAAATGGAAGTGCTCTATTTCAGACCTCTAGTACGGGCGGGCAATAGAATTTACATTTAGAGTACGTACAGTATTAGACTAATTAAATGATCTTACAGCGATACAGGGTATGTAAAAGTTACACCCACAAATTTTCGGAGTTGGTTCCTAGGGTTCCCATGAACATATGGACGTCCGAAAACGCTTTGTTCCGGAGTTACACCTATTCATCAACGTTTTAGAAATGGAAGTGCTCTATTTCAGACCTCTAGTACGGGCGGCCAATAGAATTTACATTTAGAGCACGTACAGTATTAGACTAATTAAATGATCTTACCGCTGTACAGGGTATTTAAAAGTTACACCCACAAACTTTCGGAGTTGCTTGCTAGGGTTCCCATGAACATATGGACGTCCGAAAACGCTTTGTTCCGGAATTACACCTATCCATCAACTTTTTAGAAATGGAAGTGCTCTATTTCAGACCTCTAGTACGGGCGGCCAATAGAATTTACATTTAGAGCACGTACAGTAATAGACAAATTAAACGATCTTACAGCGATACAGGGTATGTAGAAGTTACACCCACAAATTATCGGAGTTGGTTCCTAGGGTTCCCATGAACATATCGACGTCCGAAAACGCTTTGTTCCGGAGTTACACCTATTCATCAACGTTTTAGAAATGGAAGTGCTCTATTTCAGACCTCTAGTACGGGCGGGCAATAGAATTTACATTTAGAGTACGTACAGTATTAGACTAATTAAATGATCTTACAGCGATACAGGGTATGTAAAAGTTACACCCACAAATTTTCGGAGTTGGTTCCTAGGGTTCCCATGAACATATGGACGTCCGAAAACGCTTTGTTCCGGAGTTACACCTATTCATCAACGTTTTAGAAATGGAAGTGCTCTATTTCAGACCTCTAGGTTGGGGGGCCAATAGAATTTACATTTAGAGCACGTACAGTATTAGACAAATTAAATGATCTTACAGCGATACGGGGTACGTAAAAGTTACACCCACAAATTTTCGGAGTTGGTTCCTAGGGTTCCCATGAACATATGGACGTCCGAAAACGCTTTGTTCCGGAATTACAAATATCCATCAACGTTTTAGAAATGGAAGTGCTCTATTTCAGACCTCTAGTACGGGCGGCCAATAGAATTTACATTTAGAGCACGTACAGTATTAGACTAATTAAATGATCTTACCGCTGTACAGGGTATGTAAAAGTTACACCCACAAACTTTCGGAGTTGCTTGCTAGGGTTCTCATGAACATATGGACGTCCGAAAACGCTTTGTTCCGGAATTACACCTATCCATCAACGTTTTAGAAATGGAAGTGCTCTATTTCAGACCTCTAGGTTGGGGGGCCAATAGAATTTACATTTAGAGCACGTACAGTATTAGACAAATTAAATGATCTTACAGCGATACGGGGTATGTAAAAGTTCCACCCACAAATTTTCGGAGTTGGTTCCTAGGGTTCCCATGAACATATGGACGTCCGAAAACGCTTTGTTCCGGAATTACAAATATCCATCAACGTTTTAGAAATGGAAGTGCTCTATTTCAGACCTCTAGTACGGGCGGCCAATAGAATTTACATTTAGAGCACGTACAGTATTAGACTAATTAAATGATCTTACCGCTGTACAGGGTATGTAAAAGTTACACCCACAAACTTTCGGAGTTGCTTGCTAGGGTTCTCATGAACATATGGACGTCCGAAAACGCTTTGTTCCGGAATTACACCTATCCATCAACGTTTTAGAAATGGAAGTGCTCTATTTCAGACCTCTAGGTTGGGGGGCCAATAGAATTTACATTTAGAGCACGTACAGTATTAGACAAATTAAATGATCTTACAGCGATACGGGGTATGTAAAAGTTACACCCACAAATTTTCGGAGTTGGTTCCTAGGGTTCCCATGAACATATAAACGTCCGAAAACGCTTTGTTCCGGAATTACACCTATCCATCAACGTTTTAGAAATAGAAGTGCTCTATTTCTGACCTGTAGTACGGGCGGCCAATAGAATTTACATTTAGAGCATCTACAGTATTCGACAAATTAAATGATCTTACAGCGATACAGGGTATGTAACAGTTACACCCACAAATTTTCGGAGTTGTTTCCTAGGGTTCCCATGAACATATGGACGTCCGAAAACGCTTTGTATCGAAGTTACACCTATCCGTCAAGGTATTAGAAATAGATATGCTCCATTTCTGACTTCTAGTGTAGGCGACCGATGGAATTCACACTTAGAGCACTTACAGTATTAGACTAATTAAATTACCTTACTGCTATACAGAGCAGGGCATACAGGGCAGTATCAGAAATTGAAATTATCCGTTTCGGACTTCTAGTGTAGGCAGCCAATGGAATTTACATTTAGAGCACGTGAAGTGTTAGACCAATTAAATTATCTTATCGCTATACAGGACATGAAAAGTTACATCGACAAACTGTGGGAGTCGGTTCTTTGGGTACCCACGGACGAATGCAAGTCGGAAAACTCTCCTTTACGGAGTTACATCTATCTGATCTATTTTTTTTATAACTTCGACAATAATGTGTTTTCTACATATTTACCTTTCTTACTGAAATCGGGTAAGGTATCAGAAATGGAAATAATTCCATTTTTGACTTCTAGTGTAGGCGGCCAATGGAATTCACACTTAGAGCACGTACAGTATTAGACCAATTAAATGATCTTACCGCTACACAGGGCATGCAAATATTACATCGACAAACTTTAGGAGCTGGTTCCTGGGGTTTTCATATACGCCTGGAATCTCTTTGTTACGGAGTTACACTTATCTGATCTTTCCTTTTCCTAATAACACCAACAATAATATATTTTCTACATATTTACCGGTTTTATTGAAATGTTAACTAGTAATAAATACTTCATTAGATTATTAATATTAAATTCAAATCTGGACTTGCCTATGGCAAAAGTCATAAATTAAATTTCAACGTCTAGAACAAAAGTACCACTAAGTTACTTTAGTAACCCTACCCCGTTAAAGAATCTTTACGAACCCGTCAAGAAGGAATTCAAACCAATTATCAACCAATCTCATTTCGTATGCATAATTTTCTTGTTGTTAACCGGTTGTTTAAAGGTTTTGTTAAGAATTCTCTTTCATGAAATAATTATGTTTTATTTAGCTTACTTGAAATTATTTAATGCGACTAATAAGGAAATTTCAAAATGCAGTTGATTAGTATTAAATACTAAATATAGTTAAAGTGTAAGTACGCGTTGAGGGTAATCAAGCATGTAATTTTAAACAAAGTGCTAAAATTGTAAGTTAGTGCGGCGATTACATTTTGAAATGTCTATAACTATGTACTTGCTTAGTTGTTGTAATAAAATTAACATTAAACAGAATAATGCACTTCCGTGACCGTTTAATTATAAAATAATCTTAGTATATCGATCCACTTACTTATTAAATGAAGATATTAAATTTGCTTGGGTACCAATAAAAGTCTAATTTACATTTTAATTTAAATTCTTAGAAATTTTAATAGTATTACATAGCGTTTTTATACATACTGTGTAATTAAATTTGAAATATTAAGTTTCTTTTGATTATATAAATTTTATCGCGGCTTGTGTTTCTGATATCATTGGTATTTCAGATATGACGTCATCGAAGGATTTCTAAAATACTAACCTTTACTTTCTTATGGTGTATTTTGAAGTACGTTTAATTTTATTCGATCAGTGAGTTTGCAAAATATCCCATTAGAAAAACAGCAATAATAGCGTAAATTTGAAATAATAGTAAATTTATTAAATAGGTAAATAAATCAAAAATCGATATCTATTAGCAAAACCCCAGATGAAAAACAAGTTTTAGCGATATGTGCATTGGGGATAAAACCTGGAAGCTTCCTTTTTGACGATACGCTAACTGGACAGTAGTACTTGGAGTTTCTTTGGAGATATATCGTTCGTATTTTAAATATTTTATAGTCTGCTAACAATAACAATGACTTAGCATGTAAATACAATATTATGACCTGCCCAATAGAACACGTGGTATCAGCCGGATGGTGTTCTCATACTGAATGATGTAGCGATACTACAAGCGCGGAGTTCAAGTTTAGAATGAGCTTCGTCCCTACTTAAGCCACTCTACTTGTGCACATTCCGCGGCCAGGGTTTCAACTGTATTGGTCAAGCTGTACGTAGATACCAGTACGAAGTTTTTCATAATAGATGAATCGGTCAAGTGACCGGTTAGATCTCCGGATCTAATCGATTCGGTTATTTTTGGATAGTGCATAAACAGTGAAATTTATCACGATAAACTTTATTATTTCAATATTCTGAAAAAATCTATATTAATACAATGCGCAATATACACCTGAAGGTACTAAAATCGGATTCTAAGAAGTCATATTTTTTTGTTATTTAATTGTTATCTAAAATTTTGGCAATGTCTTTTAATCACTGTGTATATTTCTTGCAGCGGTAGTTCAGACTGTTTTTATTATTTGAGATACCGCAAAATGCTAATAAAGCTGTAAAATTGTTCAAACACACAAGGTGTTTAGTCGAACAGTTATGTTTTTTTTGCTTTCTTGTAACCAAAGAAACTAATTTATTCTTATTTGGTAAAATAAATTTGGTCTGATGATTTAATCAATTGAAACTCCATAGAACTACGACACACAATCATGGCTGTGATCAAATTACGTAATTTCTCCAAATTTATAAATTGGCCACCTTGTATATTATTCCGTAGTCCAGTAAAATTTTATATAAGAGTTTATTCTAGTTTTACAGCTTTCTTCTTTACGTACTTTGTCTCTTACAGGACGTAGCGATCTTCTCTCATATGCCTGTGTTGCACATTTTTAAAGTAGCACAGATATAGAGGACCTACAGCTTAACGTGGTCACCGAACCATGGGAAGTGTAAACACTTCTACTCCAGAGAAGACTTCCTAGGGAGAATAAATCGCTGTTTTGCCATTACCTTGCCAGAGGGAACGGCCGTAAAAATACGATGTTCCGGTACTGGGAATTGAACCTGACTTTGAGCGTAGAAGTGTAGCGTGCTACACTCTAGGCCACGACTGCCTAAAGGTTATTAAATATCTTAAGATTTAAATAAATTCGATTAGTGGTTTAGACATTACAAAATTGTAGCGGCCCTGGTTTTGAACCTATAAAGTTTGGAAGAACTGTTATTCGATTTCTATTATATATATATATATATATATATAAAGTGTGTTGAATTTGTGCTCCGGATATTTTTCAAAAGTTTGGATCGATGAAACGCACGAGCTCACGTACACGCACACACTTGCACACAAATACGTGCACAGACGAACGTTTTGTAAAATTCACTTTTTTGGGTTCCTAGAAGTTAAAAACTCAATTCAAAATTTTTTGACGGAATCAATACGTTTCTATGGTATGGGAAGTAGGTACCATGGTGAAACGATGCTGGTGTCGGTCAAATTGTCACCAAAATTAAATAACACCGGCTCAGGTCACTACTAGCATGGGTGACCCAACAACAGCGACCGGCCATGTTTCGGAGAGCACGTTAAAGCCGTCGGTCTCGGCTACCACTACGGTGGTAGTTTCAGGGGCTAGGGTGACCTTATTTTTTGACATTTTACAAAATGAAAAAATTGCTTATTACGTAAATACCATGTATATTTTATTACCATAAGAGTGCTACAGTGAACTTTAATTTTAATAATAACTATGTTTTTATATTAGTTTTATGGCGCAAAATATTCTTTTAAATAATAAAATACTTCCAACTTTAGCTGTTTTACTTATTATGTTTGCTTAAACAAACTACTAATTAATATTTCAATATAATACCGTTACTGTCAGGTACATAAAATTTAGGACGTCCGCTTTTATAGAAAATAACAAAAGTTATTAAAGAACGTCACAATGCACAATTAACTTTAACTTCGCACAATTTGTTTAATTCGAACTTCCTGTACTACAGCTTGTAGTTTTTTCTGTCCACTGAACCTTTCTTATATTTTGACGTTGGTGATTAGTTTAAGCTTAACAATATTAATCAACCGTTGCTTGTCATAAAAACAACGAAATAATGACCGCACATCTTGACAGGTTTCGAAAATTTACAGTACAAAACTTTTACTTGCTTCTAGTTGTTCTCCTTTATAAAAAATCTAGTAGCGCTAATAAACCATTTACTTAATTTGATACGTAAGTTTTTTAAACGAAATAATATATAACTGTCTCCTTTTATAGCGTTACACCTTGGTGGAGTCGCAGGTACAGCTGCTACTTTAACTAGACGTAATTGACATTATAATGAACATAGTGCGGCCAGCCGCTTATTTTACCCCAGGGTGTTGCTCTAAGGTAGCCATTTAAGACTAATTCGGCCTAGACACAAACAATCCCTTCAATAAAGCGCCGAGATATTATGGCAGCTCCCGGGAATCGAACCCGGACGCCTTGTTTTGCAACCACTAATATACACGGACTCTTAGCAGAAGTGACATTTATGAACTTTCACGCACACTAGTTGAGTCCCGCGGTCACTCTTAAATCCGGGTCGTAGGTTAGTTCAAGGGCGTATCCAGGGGAGGGGGCAGGGGAGGGGGCAGGGAGGCAGCCGCTCCTTTCCAAGGTGAAAGATGGTCCGAGAAGTACATGAGCATCCGTGTTTTTAAGGATCACTTCGTCGATATTGTTGAAGCATTAGAACGGCGTGCAGATCTTCATTTGTTGTGTCAGTAGCATTCATTGCGAAGTATTCCTCCCGTAGCAAACACACTTTAATTGAAGGCACTTGACATAGTTAAAGCTAACCAGTACATTCAAACTATTCGCGTCATGCTAAGAGAGCATCGGGAAGATGCGGAGAACGTCACAGCTGACGTTTTGAAAGAAGCAGGCGACATTGCAAAGCATTTGAATGTTGATATAACCGCCACTCGCGCTGCTGGCCGACAAATGCATAGAAGCAATCCTCCAGCCGCAAATCCATCCGAATTTGGGAAAAGGTCTCTAATAATTCCTTGGATTCCATCATATCATGTCAGATTTTCTGCAGACAAATCCCCTGCATTTTCATTGACACATTTCCATTCGAATAATATGATAATACTTTATTGGAGGAATGGAATGAAAGTACTTCATCTTTGTGCAACTTTTTACAATTTGGAAAGCATCGAAGGAAAAAAGAAATTGTGGTTCAAAATGCGGAATGAGGTAAAAGAAACGCCAGATATCATCATCATCATCGGTTTTAAAAAAGAGCGAATTGTTTTTTCCAACCATCAAAAAGACACTACTGATTTTGCGTTCACAGCCCTGCACAAGAAGCACTATATAGCGTTCATTCGGCTCCCTTCGTTGAATTAAAACATGGCTTAGAAGCACTATTGGTGAAAGTACGTTAAATGAGTTAGCCATACTAGGCTTTCATCGTCAATGGGTTTTCGCAAACAAGGAACAATTAGTGGAAGCTGTAGTTAGCAACTAATCCTTGCAAACTACTGTTCAAAAATTAATTTTATTGATAAATAGTGTTTTTCTTTTGTAATTGTGTATTATTGCATCACCTTAAAATGACGCCCCTCCTGGGCCGCACGGGGCGACCCTGATTAGAACGCAATTCTTCTTCAGGTGCCTCGAAGGTTGGCAATCATCATTGCTATGCGAGTTTTTGAGATAACCGATCTATACAGTTGGTTCGTATTACAATTAAACCATTCTCTTAAATTTCTTAACCATCAGTGGCGTCTTCTTCCAACACTTCTTCTCCTTAAGATCTTTCCTTATATTATTACTTGAAGCAGATGGTCTCTTTCGCCCCTCATAATGTGTCCCAGGTATTGTAGTTTCCTTTTCTTGATGGTAATTAAACGCAATTAGGTAGACGTAATCCGGATTAACTCTTCAAATGTAGTTACGGTTGACTGGGACTCAACTCGTACACTGTTATTTGGCGATTTCTGACCCCGGGATTCAACTATGCACCCATGAACTTTACTTTACTTAACCCTAAGGACTTTCTATCCTTTCGGATGTAAGGCTGATAGGTTGTATTATTATATCATCCCCTTCTCGTCCTTTTCCAGATCTCGCTTCACCTTTTTCTATCTTGTGTGATTGGTTGTATCTCTTCCCGCTGAATTCCTTTCCTTTCCAGTGCATTTCTCAGCTGTTCTGTCCATATTTTTCTGAATCTTCTTTTCTTGTTTTTCTTCACTCATCCGTATTACATGACTGAATCGTCTCATTCGTTCTTCTTTTATAATTGTTTCAATTGGTTTTGTTTTCGTTTTTTCCCTGTACGTGTCTTCCTAACTCTATCCATAATCGTTCTGCCTTCTACTTTTCTTATAAATCTTATTTCCGCACTGTCTATTCTGCTTCGCTGGTTTCCCATTGATACTCGTCGTACATTATTATTGGGACGGCTACTTGTTTGTATGTTTGTTCTCTAGTTTCTGTCTATTTGCCGATCCTTTTCTTTCTATTAATTCCTAAGCTATTCTTCCATCCAGTGTTATTACCATGCCTAGATATTTAATTCTATTTACTTGTTTCAGCTTTCTTCCTCCCAATTTTATTGTGTTTTGTATGTTCTCTGCATTACCATTGTTATCGTTTTGCTTCTGTTAATTTTATAATTTATCTGTCCTAAATGCATTTTGAGCCGTTATAAATGTTTGTTTTTTGGTCTTTCGCTATTATTACTAATAATATTATTAAATAAGCAATATATATTAATAATTTAATTTCAACTCAAAACTCAATAACAGTTACCAAGCATTCATTTGAAAACAGTTTTCTTGTTTAAATCTTGCATAACTTAAAGCAAGTTTACTTTTCTATGCTTACCTTGAGCCATTTCATATATTGCGGATGCAGAATATGAACCTTCGTACGATGCTATTTACTTAACGAAATGATAAAGTGAAGCTTTGAAGCCTGGTAGAACGGAAATTTGTTCGGTTAAAACCTCTCAATATTACTTTTCCTCGAAAGAAGCTGCTGGCACTAACATTTTATTGAAAGAAGTTTGTTAAAAAAGTAAGAAGCCTGGGATGAACGTCGAAATCTTATTCACAAAATCGAGTCCGTCAGAATGTTGGTGAAAGAGCGTTGGACGATTTAAAGTGCTCAGCTGCTTCGTATTTCACACTTTACGTGTGTCTCTTCTCCCATTAAAGTAAAGTATGATGTTCCTCCCTCGAGCCTTTTTAATGTAACGACGCTTTAATTATAATGGTTGTTGCGGAGAAAAATTTGCTTTGTTCCTTCCATTTATAATGTGAGGGTAGTTTAGAGGATCAGCAACGTACATAAAATTTTAAAAAGGTGGCTGCTGTAACATATAAAATAAACTACCCGCATTGTTGTGAGTTAATTATTCGGATACTACGAGGCTTTTTCAGAAACTAAGGGTTCTTTAAAGTATCTTTGCCGAATAAGGGGCGTAGTCAATTTAGTGCATTGTGGGGGTGCTTCAGTGGTTGATAGACTAGCTATACGTCACCTTATCGTGGTTCTGTCATTGTATTCAGTTGTATAATAGGACATTAAAATGAGCACTACAATTAAAAATCTCAACAAGTGTGAAGTGCGCGCTGACATTCGTTATCTTCATGCAAAAATTGAAAACGCTGCTGAAATGTACCCTCAAATATGAGAGGTTTATGGTTCAGGCATCATCAGTGAAGAATAGTGAGACACTGGTATCGGAATTGCAAAGATGGCTGAACAAACGTGCACGATGAGGAACGAAGACTGAAACTTCAACAACAACCTTGTAGAAATAGTAAACAACGAAATTCGTGAAGATCGGCGTTTCACGATTTCGGAAATCGCTGAAAATTTTCCACAAAACTCGCGCACGGTATTATATGAAATTGTTACATAATTTCCATTCAAATCCATATATAATTTTGTATTGTATCATAGTTCTATAGGGATGTAATGTTCTGGATATAGAATATTAGTTACTAAACGTAAATATAATATACTTTCTCTAACAACAGTGAAAATTAATAATACACTTTTATTAAAAATAGTAGTAGCAGTAATAGTTAATAACTGTAATTAGCTACAGCGTTTTAGTTACTAGAAATTCCACAGAAACTCAAAAAAAACATGAAAGTTTTAAAATATTTGCTATTAAGAAGAAATCACATAGTTTTTAATTCGGAGAAGTATATTAAATGCGAACCATATTAACTGTCGAATAATTCTCGATTAGTTTAGTTAGACCGGTAGATTTAATTCAGATAACAAGATCCATAAATATACTAAACAATAACAAACATAAAAGACCGCTAGAATTAGGGACGGTATGCAGTATTGCTACTGTGGACATTTCTAGAATTATGTGACATTCTAGTTAAGCAGATTATTTAAAAACGATCGTCATAAGTATTGATCCTTTAAAATGAACCATCAACCTTCGAAAAACGAACAATTATTTTTCGTACTCTATTAAGCACAATTATTTTAAAATCATCTTTAGCGATATATCATTTCTTAAAATGCACTTTGCTCTCCCTTCATTAAATATTTGTTGAGCTGTTATTTGTAACACCGTATTCAGAAATATTTGATTGAAACAGTATGCAAGGGTACTCTTAAAATCTGCTTCTTTCGACCTAAAACGTAAAAAAACACCACAGGGTGGGTGCCAAAAAAAATCTTGGCCGATGTTCACACAAACCATCAAATGGCAGCTGAACTGACATTCCTACATCGTTACGAAACTGATGGTGATGAATACCTGAATCATATTGTGACTAGCGACGAGACTTAAATTTTGTTTACAAATGTTGAAACTAGGCAACTATCAATGCAGTGGAAACATGCCCCAAAGCCAAAAGTTCAAACAAGCTTTCGAGAACCGAAAGCTTATGGCTACTGTTTTTCGGAACATGAAAGGCGTATTGTTGATTGATTACCTGGGATATGATGCGACACTTAATGTAGATGTGTATGGTAAGACCTTGAAAATTTTGAAAAGGGCGATTCAGAACAACACCTCTTCCTCTATCTTATGAATATTTTAAGAACCCGCAACTGTTTCTCGAAACGCCGATACAAATTTGGTTTTTGTCGAAGGCGGTAACCTTCTATGATGAGGGAAATCCAACACCTTGTACCACGATATGATAAATTCGAATGGTGGCTATGTAGAGAAACAGTAGGAGTCTATCTCAGATCGAAGCTTAATACATTTTTTTCAACATCGTATTTTGGTTTGACGACCCATGAGCCTTTAATTTCCGAATAAGCTTTGCCATTGTGGAACAAGCTGCTATACAACCTAGCAAAGTCAGAGTTTTGGTTGTTTATAATAATGTTTTTCAGCTGTTTGGCTTAAACGAAGCTGTCAAAATCTTAGTTATATCATTCCACAAATAATATTTTTTACATAAGTAAAGCATTTATTCTTTGAAAATAATTGTTTTAATTGTAATTGGGCTTTGGTTCAATCGGTGACTTTATTTGTTTCAATCACTAATAAAAATATTAATGGACTGTTCCTAAACTGGTGGACACATGTACAGATAGTAGATTTCCATTAGAGTATGGTACATACGAAGCCCCCAAATTTTTCTAATGATATGTATATCAGTTTGTACAGCCTAGACGGGCCGTGTCTCGCATCCTATATGCCACAGGTCCCTATCTTCTCATAGGTCCTCTGCTAATTCTCGCTTCTCCATCTCTTACATCATCTTTCCACGTTCTAGGTGGGCGACCTCTTTTGCTTCTCTCCAGTGGATTCCATTCCCATATCTTCTGTGGCCACCTGTGGGGTTGCATACGTCTCATATGTCCATACCAAATTAATCTCTTCCTCTCTATCTCTTCTATTACTGGTACTTCTATTTCCATTCTTCTTCTAATCTCTTCGTTTGTGATATGTTCCAGCCTACTCACTCCACAGCTTGGTCTTAGATAGTCCATTTCGGTCGCCAACAACTTGTCTTTCCTTTTTGTAATTTCCCACGTTTCGGAGGCATATGTTAAAATATATAGGGCCGGCTTCAAGAGAAATTATGACTTTTTGGAATATTTATTTTGAACGCAGTTCTAGCTGTGTGTGTGTATATATGAGTGTGTGTGTATACGTCTGTAATGTCTACCATATCAAGAAACTGCTAATCTTTAGCTCATCCGTTTAACTTCTTCTTGTAACTTCCATCTTTGTTTCTCTCATTTGTAGATACGCACATAACTAACTATGTGGATCACTCGCTTTTATATGTTTGTCGAACATAAACTATAGGACTGGCTTCAATCGAAATTAGGATTTTTTGGGTTATTATTTAATATATTATTGAATAAAGTCCTAGCTACATATACGTATATGAGAATACATATGTAATGTCTGGCATATCTAGAAACTGCCAATCTCTTGCACACTGATTTCATTCCATAAACCTCTTCTACTGCAACTATTTCATCTTCGTTTCTCTAATTGGACTTATAGTATAGCGGATGCGGACATAACTAAAGTGGTATTAGAAATAATATATGTATGAGCATTTTTGCTCGCCTTTGTGTGTTTGTCGAACATCACAACCTGTTTGATGGGCTGCTAAACACGTTATTTAGAACAATGTCGTGAATAGAAAACTTGTTCTTACATTTGAAAACAGAAATTGAAATGTTTTTTAGTTACTTGTTCTAAACACTCTTCTAGCAGTATATGTTATCTATTGCTGTATCTGTAATTTTGGGCGTATCAATATTCTGCTTACATATTTCTTTCCGCTCCCGCTATTCTATCCATATTTCTTTAAATACATTTCGATTGTAGTAGATACATTTGATTCCATCAATGTATTCGTGTACTTGGAAGGAACCCAAATTTTATTTTAAAGTTTATTTAACCATTAAAAGTATAAGTAGACCAGTGTGGGATGCTTTATCAATTCTTATTTGTGGGCCTAACGAAAATATCCATAAAATGCATAATTTCTCTCGCTTTGTGAGTTTGTCAAACATCACAAACGTTGGGCCAGATTCTATAAGACATTATATAAAACACCTTCTTCAATAAAAAGTTTGTTCGTAAATCTGAAAACGAAAAATATGATTTTTTTCAGTTATCTTTTCTGAACACTGTTCTGGCTGTATATATGTATATGTACGTGCATCTGTAATATATGGAATTTCAAGAAATTGCTAACCTCTTAGTTACCTATTTATTCTCATAAACCTATGCTACACCGTTGTGGTTGTTCTTGTCCTAAAAACGTTATATGTACTTGAAGGTATCCAAATTTTCAATTAAAGTTATCACTGAGTGGTGGGTGTCATTTGTCTATAGCATGTTAAATAATATACTTTGTAACCCCTCTCCAGCGTCGTAGTTTCCGTGAGCGGTAAACAGTTTTGTCAAGTCAGTTGCTCCAAAAACATGTTCCCAGGTTTACTAAAAAAAGGCTTGCAATTAAATATCTCCGTGCTCTACTAAGATTATATCTGTAATTTGTAGTTTAAAGTCTGTGTTACTTATAACCTGTGCCTTACTCATCAGAAAATTAACTTCCTGCATTTAAAGAAATCTCGGTAATGGAAGTAATTGCCCTCAAAAGGTTGTTAGAACACAAATGAAGCAATTTAAAAAATTGCTACAAATCATTAAGACTAATATTGCGTGACTTTTACAAGTCTCTACGTTTGTTTGTATACCTAGAGTCAATCGTAAATGGTTTGAAATTGGCTGCAAAAGGACGACCACGCTTGAGGCCAAAGAAAAATAATCTTATTTTTGAATGACGTGCTTGGAATGTGTTGTGGGAATACTCATGTAAGATTCAAACACGTTCTGAAATACGCGAAACGCTTTCATAATAAGACGGTATGTAAATTATCTAAATTGTTGGTAGTACACAAGTTGCGTGTCTGAGTTGGGGATTTCACCCTACATTTCTACCATGTAAACCAAACCGGCAGTGCGGTATCCCACCGGATGAGGCAGAATCACTAGCAATACCGGAAATTACCGGCATCGGATCCGGGCCGATCAACAGGTGCACAGAACATTCCTCCGGCGTCTCTAAACGAATCTGTCGAAATGGTAGTTTCAACGGTTTCACAATCGCTTAAGTGAAATTTAATTCGCAATTTTTCGGAAAGACCCAAACAATGCCTCTATAAATATTTCGGCTGCTCTTGCTTGCAAACAATTACTAATGCGACTTCACTTACCGTACTATTGCGAAACAACTTGAAATTCAAGTACGTAACGTAGAATTATGCCGTTTTGCTGTGTGAACATTTTAAACTAAGATGTTTCTAAACGAGTTGTCCGTTTTTTTATGTTATTTCGTTAATTGCCTAGCGTACCTGCAAACATACGCGTGCAAAACGTGCAAAACGTAATACTGATCTCTGTAAAGTCTTGTTTGAAAAGGCGGACCAACAACATAGCCCTTCTCGAAGCAATATTATCTGCAAACGCAAGCCACTTATACCCAGTTTGGTTTATTGTTGGTAAAACCGGAAGTGGTATTATCTACTAATTTTTAAGAGAATAGCTGTGTTACCTATTCTGCAGTTTGAATTTTAAAAAATTCTCAGATGATCTCAAAGACAACTTTTGTAAATCAACAAATAAATATTTTTTGTCATATATCATCATACAATTTTATCAAAATCCTTAAAGCTGTTTTAAAAATTCTCAAAATATTTCAAAGACAGCCTTTACCAATAAGTAAAAAATATTTGTTGTCATGTAGCATCACACAATTTTATCAAAATCCTTAAAGCTGTTTCAAAAATTCTCAAAAGATTTCAAAGACAGCTTTTACCAATATTACAAAAATATTTTTTGTTATATAACATCATACAATTTTATGCAAATCCTTAAAGCTGTTTTAAAAATTCTCAAAATATTTCAAAGACAGCCTTTACCAATAAGTAAAAAAATATTTTTTGTCATGTAGCATCATACAATTTTATCAAAATCCTTAAAGCTGTTTCAAATATTCTCAAAAGATTTCAAAGACAGCCTTTACCAATAAATTACAAAAATATTTTTTTATATAACATCATACAATTTTATGAAAATCCTTAAAGCTTTTTTAAAAATTCTCAAAATATTTCAACGACAGTCTTTACCAATAAGTAAAAAAATATTTTTTGTCATGTAGCATCATACAATTTTATCAAAATCCTTAAAGCTGTTTCAAAAATTCTCAAAAGATCTCAAAGTAACCTTTATCAATAAACTAAAGAATGTATTTGTCTTATCACGTTTTACAATTTTAGCAATATCCTTAACAGTTTCAAAAATTCTCAAAATTTGGAACAGCAGCCTCTACCTGTAAAGAAAAATAGTTTTTGTCATATAACATCACACAATTTTATCAAAATCCTTAAAACCGTTTCAAAAATTCGCTGACGATTTCAAAGACAGCCTTTACCAATAACTTAAAACATATTTTTTGTTATATAACGCAATTTAGTTTTATCAAAATCCTTAAAGCTGCTTCAAAAATTCTCAAAAGATTTCAAAGACAGCTTTAACCAATAAACTATAAAAATATTTTTTATCATGTAACATCATACAATTTTATGACAATCCTTAAAGCTGCTTCAAAAATTTGCAAAGGATTTCAAAGACAGCCTTTTCCAATAAATAAACAAAATATTTTTTGCCTTGTCACATCATACAATGTTATCAAAATCCTTAAAGTAGTTTCAAAAATTCTCAGAAGATCTCAAAGACAACCTTTACCAATAAATTAAAGAATTTATTTGTCTTATCACATTTTACAATTTTAGCAATATTCTTAACCGTTTCAAAAAATATCAATGACAGCCTCTACCAGTAAATAGAAAATAGTTTTTGTCATATAACACCATACAATTTTATCAAAATCCTTAAAACCGTTTCAAAAATTCGCTAACGATTTCAAAGACAGCCTTTACCAATAACTTAAAAAATATTTTTTGTTATATAACGTAATTCAGTTTTATCAAAATCCTTAAAGCTGCTTCAAAAATTCTCAAAAGGTTTCAAAGACAGCTTTAACTAATAAATTACAAAAATATTTTTTGTCATGTAACATCATACAATTTTATGACAATCCTTAAAGCTGCTTCAAAAATTTGCAAAGGATTTCAAAGACAGCCTTTTCCAATAAATAAACAAAATATTTTTTGCCTTGTCACATCATACAATGTTATCAAAATCCTTAAAGTAGTTTCAAAAATTCTCAGAAGATCTCAAAGACAACCTTTACCAATAAATTAAAGAATTTATTTGTCTTATCACATTTTACAATTTTAGCAATATTCTTAACCGTTTCAAAAAATATCAATGACAGCCTCTACCAGTAAATAGAAAATAGTTTTTGTCATATAACACCATACAATTTTATCAAAATCCTTAAAACCGTTTCAAAAATTCGCTAACGATTTCAAAGACAGCCTTTACCAATAACTTAAAAAATATTTTTTGTTATATAACGTAATTCAGTTTTATCAAAATCCTTAAAGCTGCTTCAAAAATTCTCAAAAGGTTTCAAAGACAGCTTTAACTAATAAATTACAAAAATATTTTTTGTCATGTAACATCATACAATTTTATGACAATCCTTAAAGCTGCTTCAAAAATTTGCAAAGGATTTCAAAGACAGCCTTTTCCAATAAATAAAAAAAATATTTTTTGCCTTGTCACATCATACAATTTTATCAAAATCCTTAAAGTTGTTTCAAAAATTCTCAGAAGATCTCAATGACAACCTTTACCAATAAATTAAAGAATTTATTTGTCTTATCACATTTTACAATTTTAGCAATATTCTTAACCGTTTCAAAAAATATCAACCACAGCCTCTACCAGTAAATAGAAAATAGTTTTTGTCATATAACACCATACAATTTTATCAAAATCCTTAAAGCCGTTTCAAAAATTCGCAAATGATTTCAAAGACAGCCTTTACCAATAAATAAAACAATTTTTTTTGGCATATAACATCATACAATTTTATCGAAATCCTTAAAGCTGTTTCAAAATTTCTCAAAAGACCTCAAACACAACATTTACTTTTAAATCAAAAAAAATTATTTGTTTTATCGTATTTTAAAATTTTATCAATATCCTTAACCGTCTCAAACATTTTCAAAAGATGTCAAAAACAACCTCTACTCGCTTCCACTTAACTGTATGTATACTTCCGCTCGCCGCTTTGTGTTTGTCGAACATCGGAAACTATTGAGTTACCTTTTATAATGCACCATCTAAAGAAATCGAAGGGATTAGGAAGTATTTTCTTAAATCTGAATTTAATAATTATTTATTCTGAAAATTTGCATGTGTATAAAAAATGTATATGTGTACACCTGAAATGTTGGACATACTACAGGGTTTTGGGTCGATCTTAACTCGGTATACCGTGCAGCATAATATTCGATACTTAAAGTTCTCGACTATTAATTTTATTACTACTTACACATATAATAATATATTTTTGATTAAACTAACTGTGTATAAGTTATAAACGATTATAAAGTTCAGCGAGATCTACAAACCTTTTTTCTGATTGTCGTAATTAAACTCTGACGCCTTACACCAATATTCGGAAATTGAATTAAAAGTTTAAGGCCTTGTTACTCAAAATGGGTTGGTTGAATAGCTCTCAACAACGTCTCCATTTCTCTCATATCGCAGCAGTAAAGAAAAAGCTATTTGCAAACGATTCAACGTGTGTTCTTTGGCCAAAAAGCGTGGATTCCACCTGGCACTCACCTTTTTTCGATTAATCGAAGTTGCATCTTATCGTACATGAAACTCCTTTTCTACACGAATATTCCATTTTCATAATAATTAATATTGATTGCAGTAATAATACTAAGTACAACTTACATAAGAAAAAATACGATTTTATAACACTAACCGCCCTGTATACATCTGAAATTCTAATGTCCAATTTCCTAAAACAAGTTTAAATTGCTCAAAATTTCAATAACAAATGTGAAATTACTTCGAGATTGCCTAGAATTATCTCAACATCTACCAAAGTCATCATCTAAAATTATCTAAATGGAGTCAATAATCAAGACGAATTTCCCACTTATCCTAATGCCACTGAAAGCTTTAGAATCCCTTCCGTAGAGTAACGTTATGAACTTATTTAAAATGTGGAGATTACTCGACAATTAACCTAAAATTCAATTGGTAGACCAGTAAATGATAAAAAAAGCGATAATGATTCCTGTAATAAATATAAAAATCAGTGGAGATATGAAAAGTATTGCCCCATCCTACATATTTTTAAATGCTACAGTTTAATAATTTTAAAGTAGTAATTAGAAACCACGACTTGTTTTGTTAATCAATTGCATTCTGATCTGAAATTGTCTGTTTTTAATCACCTCGCGTGCACTTAAACACTGCCAGTTATTAGTAATTTTGTCTACCATAATTTTTGCAAAATAATATGTAGGAATCTGAAAATATTTATGAACTGAATTACATTTAATGATAGCTTATGGCCAATCGCTTTTATTGAACATGAAATACAATATTACTCGATAGAGAAATATTTTAAAGTAAGTAATAACGGATACGTGTATATACATTGCTGGATCTTGACATTAGAGTGTTTTATATAGCCAAATTACTAAAATGCATAATAACTTTCCTCCACAGGAACAACTGAAAAATCCAATATTAGAAAATTATTTCAGAAATCACTTCAATTATTTAAAATAAATAACAGTGGATTCTTTCCTCACATATGAATGTGGTAACTTTGTTGTTAACATGTTTTAACGTTCGTCGACAAAATCTCTAAAACTATCGACCGGAACAGTAACATATATATGTTCTCGTTTGCTTAGGAACAACTCAAATCAAAATAAATCAAATATTTCTAGAATTTAACGCAATCGCTCTCAATTTTTAAAATAAATAACAACGGATTCGTTTACATATATTACTGCGATAACTCTTTTATGAACATGGTGTTGATCAAGCAAATCTCCAACGTGACGTTTCGAATAGTAACAAACGTTCGATTCTTGGCTAGGAACAACTCAAAACAAATCGAATGTTTATAAAATAAAAAGCAATCTTCTTAACGTCTTAAAATAAATTTCAACCGATTCGTGTTCATATATTACTGTGCTACCTTTCTTAAGAGCGTGGTTTTTTGTTGATTAAGAACATCTCCATACTAACGTTACGAATAGTAACAAACGTTCGTTTATTGCCTAGGAACAACTCAAAACAAA
>JABXWE010027738.1:0-14812 GCA_014611495.1 Limonius californicus
ATTATGTTGAGAAATAAAGTTTTAAATATCTAAGTCATTTGTATCTATATCAGGGACAATAAATGATGAACCACGCTCGTATTTACGTACACACACCCAGCCAAAATTGAAAATTGTTACGTGTTTCAGTTATTTTAAAGAAAACGGCCGTGCAGTTGAAAATGAAACAAAGAAAGTCAATTGTTTATTATTCAAAGTGTATTGTAGAAGCTAACTTATATTTGCTGCAAACTGTTGTCACAATACTACAATTACATAAACTGTATTTTTTTATTCAAAATGTAAATAATAATTAACTTATAGTTATACGCTTTTGTGTGGTTCATGGCCAGGAAATTAGTTACTCATTTTTGTGCTACCAAATAAATAATTAAATAGAATATATGGTCTGCAGATATAATTTCAAATATTTAATAACATACATAAAAATTGTTAATATCGTCAAATATCAAATCTTATGCATATTCGGATATATTCAAATACTTTTGGTTATTTAAATAAATAAAGGGACAAGGAAGGGCGACCTGTTTGCAACCTGTACTTGAATAAACCTATTTATAAATTACCGCAACATCTACATATTACATGCTATGTTTACAAAAAATGTATTTAAAGTAAAAGATAAATGGTACAATTTGTCGCAGATAAGCCAAGATTAGTGTAATCATAGGCCTAGTCAGTGTTGTAAATATCGATCAGTAATAACTTCGTTATATCTGATGTGAAGTGTTACTCGATGTGTATATCCATGTTACGGAAGAAGAAATTGAGAATTATTATTAATTATCTTATCTTAATGAAGAACCTTATTAAACATTTCGGAAATTTCGATAAAATGCAGATTGCTGAAGGTAGAATTTCTGTCTAATCCAGGTACAATTTACTTATTTCTAAACAAAATTAGTATATTATTAAGTGAAACTTGTAAATACATAGTTTCAATTAACAATATAAAAGATTGCTTCGTACGGTTCTAGCAGAGTTAAACCATTAATATTCAATTAAAATTAATCTAGATTAAGAATCTTATTGTTGTTTTTAATACTTTAGATCAAAACATAGAAATGTTGTTTTAAATATAGGAAATGCGCGCAGTGGGTTGTCGAATTTACCTTCAGTAATTTTTAGTGTTATTTTTATTAGCCTCCATGTTTAAGCCTCCATCGCATGAAAGCTCTATTAAAGATTCCTTCTCGTCGTTGGTTTGAATGGATTTCTTATCTAAATATAATCGGTATAATCTTCATTCAAATATTCTACAAAGTTTCAGCAACTATTCGACATTCAGTCGAATAGTAAACTAATATTCGGTGTTCAACCAAATAGGGAAATGTTGCTGATAAGGGAAAATACAAAATAGCCTAATATTTATTGCAAGTCTACATTAAATTTGTGTACCGATCTCTGTAATTTTTATTTGATGGTAGATTTCGCCATTACATTTTAAAATTTTGTTCGCACATTTTCCGCGTTGTTTAGGTGCCTGGTGGCACTATAGGGAGCGGCGGTAGTGGTATCCTGGACCTTATCGCTGTTGCTTTATTGAATTGCGTAATATCCTCCTCATATAACCCATAAGTAGTCCCAAACATAGTTTATACATAGCCTTCCAATTACATGCGCATTTCAGATATAGATAATTAACAATGTAATAGCTCTTCGCATATTACAATTCTCATGCAAGTTTTAAACATCCTACAGATTTTATATTTTCAAACTCCAATAAATTAGCTTCAATTTGATATAAGATGTCTTCTTCTTCTTTTTCTTCGAGTGCTTCATCTCTTACGAGACACAGCGACAATCTCTCCTATGCCTGTGTTGCACGTTTAAAGTGGCACAAACACAGAGGACCTACAGCAACGGGAGCCCCAATCCACGGGAAGTGTAAACACTGCATAAGCTGACGGTTGCGATTAAGGCTGAAACGCTAGAGCCTAAAGCCACAGTTACCGCGATCATCCAGTTGTCTTTTAATTGAATGTTCAAGCAGAAATACGGGGGTACCGAAGCGACAGCTAGTTATATATAATTTCTCTTATACAAATTAACAATTCATATAAAAAAAAAGTTCAAAAAATTAGAATAGGCTCAGCCTTGCAGCTTGACCACTGCCTACAACACATTTTAATTCAATGTACGAAAATAAGTACAAGTTTGATAAGTTTACGAATATTTTTCGATATTATCTTTACTTAAAAGAAGACATATTTTCAATGGTGTGCAAGTTTGTTAAATATTGTGGTATTGTGTTGAAAAGCATTGGATTCCGTTGAAACGAAAATAACTAGCGACAAGGTTTTTTCGAATTGTACTACTTAACATTTCTCAAACTTACTTTTTAACATATTAGATTTCTAATCTAAATGTGCCCCATCCATGGCAATGTTTAATTCTTGATGAGTTGAGAATGGTTCTGCTAGTAGATGCTGGCACGACAATGCCACAAAAAGTATTGAAACAATGAAATCCTTAGGAAAAAGGCAATTAATTCAATAGTAAATTGCAATGTTATTGTGACGGTATTGTTTTTTAAATAGTATTGCATTGTACAAGTTTAATGAAAAATGGTAGGATTGATGTAAACGGCTTTATTCCTGAGTCAATGCTGATATTGTCTTCTAATAAAAATCCTGATTATTATAGTGAAATGAATCAAGATAATTTCTTGAAAGGGTTGTTATCAGTTCAAAAACTATTTATCAATTACTAAAAGCTTTGACGAATCATCGGATATTCTCATGAACAGTCCAACTAAACTATCGTAACTTTTTGGCAAGGAAAAACTCTCAATAACCGATGGCATAAGCTGCAATTACATACATTTTTTCTACTCTGAAGTTGGTATCTCAAAAACATGGTTTTTGAAGGCTTCAACACCTTCTTGAGGTGATGAAAATCGCTGGCCACGCATTTTTTGTTCGTACATTTTGGAACAAAAAGAAGTCGTTAGGCGATAAGTCACGTGAATACAGACAATGAGACATTAATTCGATGTTTCTCTCTTTCCAATAATCAATTGTTTGATGTTCTGTGTGAGAGCTGGCATAGTCATGATGAAGCATGATGTGACGTTCTTGGTTGTTTTTCCTGATTTCGCCAATAACTGTTCTTCGATACTCTAAAAGTCTAAAGGAATTGTCGTGACATGTCCAGTACAACCGAAGAAACAAGAGTTTCTTTTCTTGGAAGTGCTTCGTGAACGAACAACTTTTGTGAGATTCGGTTTATCTTGGAACACCCAAACAGTGTATTATTGCTTAGTTTCCGGTTCATACGAATATATCCAAGCTTCGTCACCTGTTACGATGTTGTATACGGATTTTGCAGTTCCTTGGTAGAATTTTTAGAGCATTTCCTTGCACCAATTAACACGAACCGTTTTTTGAGGTTCGATCAAATTATGCGGGAACATCGGGAACAGATCTTTTTCACAGCTAAATGTTCATGCAATATCGAATGTACGACAGTCTTCGATATGCCTAAGGATGCCTCTATCTCACTGTAAGTCACATGCCGATCTTCTTGAACCACGTTGCGCACATCATCAATGTTTTTTTTGGAATAACAACCGATTTTGGCCGACCTTCACGTAATTCGTCACTGACGAACGCACGACCACGACGAAATTTGGGAAACCATTTTTATACAGTCTTTTCTGGGGGTGCTTCATTACCAAAAGTTGAACGAAGCGATTCTATACATTGTTATTGAGTTAGGCCTTTACTTATATCGTAAAAAATCATCCAACGAAAACCTTCACGTGAAATTTCCATTTTTTCACAAAACTGCTTTTTTTTAAATACTCACTGTAAACAAACTACTCGGTCAATTTCTAAGCTGCCACTGTTTTCACAGTAACAAATGTCAAATTTTACGAAAATAGTAATGACACATCTCAATAGTGCCATCTAGTGGTCGTTTGTAAAAGCTTAAAAAGCTTCCCTCGTATATGCTGCAAATGAAATAAAATCATGGTAAAAAAAAGAAATTGTAATTTTATAGAGATGACAAAGCTTCTGTAATTATTATGCTGAATGAAGGTTCGGATATCTCTGAAAATGGTGGTTGCCAAAAAATAAAATAAACATTTTTAGCAATAAATACTAACATCTACCTTAAAAGTTTTATTTATAGTGTAGTTTATGCGTATTAAAATCGTAAGATTAATTCTTCTTCTTCTTCTTCTTCTTCTTCTTCTGTATATAGGCCAATGGCCTGTTAATTACCTACAGTAATTAATAGTCAAAATTAAAACATCTTAAAAATGTTTAGTTCGTTAGAAATTACCATATAAAAATATTTTTAAACTTTCTATAGACAACGTAAAATGCCTTAAAAACTCTTTATCCTGCACTGCAAACCATCATTCACAGCAACCATCACCTCTTCAACGTCCGAAAAAGTAGTTCTCCAAAGATGTTCTTTTAATTTGGGGAACTGGTGAAAGTTACTGGAGGTCAGATCTGAGGAATATGGGGGTTGTACTAAAATTTCAAATTCAGTTTTGTGGAAAGCAACCATAGAAACACAGTTTTTGTGAGCGGCAGCGTGGTCTTGGTGAAACATAATGCCGAGTTTTAATGTTTTCTGCTTTTTTTGCTTTACAGCCTCACGAACTTTTGGTATAAATTTCCCGTTATTGCGTGACCACGCGGTAAATAATCACCAAGAACAACTCCCTCAGAATCCCAAAATACTCTTGTCATTATCTATCCAGTCGATGAAACAACAGGGAACTTTCGTGGTGGCGGAGAACCATGATGCCTCCATTCCATACTCTGCCGTTTTGAATCTGGATCAAACTGATGGACCCAGGTTTCATCTACAGTTACAAATCTTTCCAAAAATCCATCTAAATCCCTATGCATTCATATCAAATTCCGCTTCTGATCAGGTGACAACATTTTTGGAATCTATCGTGCGCAGACTTTTTCAGACGTGCAAAATTTTCTCAACGCTTCCAACGGAAAATAACCACATCTCAGCAATATATTTGACAGTAATTCTTCGATCACTCAGTGCCATATCATGGACCTTCTTGAGTGACAATTTTTTTGGTGGGCTAACACGTAGTGCATGTTGACACGACTTCCTTCCCAATTTAAAATCTCGGCGCCAATTCTTAATTACTTGATATGACGGGGTAGAATCACCCAACACTCAGGAAATATCATTATACATTTCCTGCATTGATAAACCCCTCTAAATAGGTATTTTATCAGAGCCCTTGTCTTGACTTTTCCTATTTCAACAAAATCAACAGCACCACTATAATATTAAATGCCAAGAGCACTTCCTTCTGCCTATGCCTGTTCTACCTTCAATTTTCCTTTACATGAGGAGTTGGAGAAGGTGGTATTTATTGTTCCTGTATATGTGTTCGAGGTAGACGGTTTTTCGTTTTTTTATTTTTCTAATTAGTTCTCTGTCTCTATCGACTCTTCTGACAACTTTCTCGTTGGTGACGTATTCGGTCTATAATATCCGCATCATTCGTCTGTGAACCCAAAGTTCGAACGCTGGTAAATTTTTCTCTGTGTTTTTCTTCATCGTCCATGTTTCAGCCCCGTATAACAGAGTTGAGTAAACATAGCACTTGACAAATCTGTAACGCACTGCCAGGTTTAAGCCTCGGTTGGTGAGCAGTTTATTCATATTAATAAAAGTTGTTCTAGCCGTTTCTATTCTCGTACGTATCTCTGGATCAGGGTCCATGTTTTCCGTCACCCAGCTTCCAAGATATCTGAATTTGTGGACTTTTCTGATGCGTTGACCATATATATTAAGGTTAATTTGTTCATTCGGATTCCTGCTGAAAACCATGGTCTTTGTTTTTTGTGTGGTTATTTCAGGCCCATGATTTCTCCTTCTGCTGTTATAGCGTCTACTAAGCGTTGTAACCTTTCCGCATTATCAGCAAACACTACCGTGTCGCCTGCATATTGTAGGTTGTTTATGAGTTTTGACTTTGATGCCTTCCTTTGTATTCTGAAGTGCTTTGTTGAAGATCTTATCCGAGTAGATGTTGAATAGCATCGGTGACATGATGCATCCTTGTCGGACTCCTTTCTTTATTGGAATAGGTTTTGTGTTTTTGTCATTTATCTTAACTGTTGCCGCTTGATTCCAGTACAGCTTCTTCAGAAAGTTGATGTCTTCCGCATCTAGCCTTTTATCCTGGAGTAGTTTGATTAAGTTGTCGTGCTTCATATTGTCAAGGGCGGTCTGAAAGTTTATGAAACAAGCGTACACAGTTTTCTGTTCGTCTCTGCATTTTTGTAACAGAATATTGAGGCATAAAGTGCTTCGCGTGTTCCCATTCCTTGACCGAAACCAAACTGAGCATCGTCTAGATCTGCTTCGCATTTTCTATATGTTTTTTGTTGTAGTATCTTCAAGAATAGTTTCAGCATGTTGCTCATAAGACTTATGAGGCGGAATTGGTCACATTTGTTGGCATTTGATGTTTTGGGGATGGCGATGAAAACTGATTGCAGCCAGTCGTTGGGCGTACCCGTTGTCTTGTATATCTGGTTGATAAAGTTCGTTAGCAGATCAATGTTTTTCTCCTCTACCAGTTTTAGAAATTCATTATAGATATCATTGAGGCCTGCAGCCTTGCCATGTTTCATTGTTTTGAGTGCTCTGATCACTTCTGATTTTAATATGTCGGGTCTGTGTTCTTCGGGTCCTAGACGAACTTCATCACTTCTGTCATCTTTAAATTTCTTTTATACAAAATCTTCCCAAGTTTCTTTAAGTCCTTCCATTATTGTAATGTGTTGATTTTTCGAGTTTATTATGTTATTATGTCTCACCTTGCCTTGTCGCAGGTCTGCTTGATTAGTTTGTGCCCATTGAAATTATCATGTTTTCCTATTGCTTCCTGTATCTCCCTGCATCTTCCTACTATGCATTCTTCCTTTGTTTTCTTTATTTTACACTGAATAGTGCTTTGTAATTGTTTGTATCTATCAATATTTTTGTTGTTGTTTAATCTCCGTTACTCCATTAGGTTAAGTATTTCCGGGGTTAACAAGGTTTCTTCTTTTTTACTGTGTTATTGTCTAATAATTCATTTTGAGTGGTATTAAAGATACTTTTAATATTATTCCATATATTTTCTATCTCTTCTGTGCGGTCTGTTATTATTTGCCTTTTGGTTTCTGCCAGTCTTTCATTCAGTTTATTTTTTCGTTATTGGTTCTTTCAGTTTTTCTGGGTGTTAAGTTACGTAAGTTAAGTATTTAGTTTAGTTAGTTTGCATTAACTAGTTTTATTATTCGCGCTAAAAGAGCCATCTCTTATCACGGCAAAATTTAAAGCCTAGGTTTAACCTCTTCGGTTTCGTTTGTTGTATCTTTTTCAGTTTTATTTTGAGTTTTCCGATCACTGGGTTATGGTCTGACCCTATGTCGGCCCCGGGAGAGCTTTTTACGCTACTTAGTCCGTTTCTGTACCTGTTATCTATGAGTATGTAGTCGATCTGATTGCGCACTATGTTGTTTACGCTATGTTGGGGGGATGTCCATGTGTTATCCTCCTAGGAGGTAGTTTGAACCAAGTATTGGAGAAAACCATATTTTCTTCCTGACAGAATTATGTTAGTCTTTCGCCTCTATCGTTTTGCTCCCCTAACCCATGTTCTCCTACAATCTTTTCTATTCGGCCTTTCCCTACTTTCGCGTTAAAATCACCAATTATTAGAGTAGCTTCGTTGTTATTTGTTTGCGATTTCAGGTTCTTCAATTGGCTGTAGAATTGGTCTACCTCTCTATCCGTACTGTCTGTGGTTGGAGCGTATACCTGTATGATGTTGCTATTTTTTGGATTTTCTTTGATTTTCAGCAGCATGATGCGGGCCGAATACGGTACAAAGTAACACGTATAACTTTCATAAACAAGAAGTTAGGCACCTTCAACTTGTCATATATTAATGTCAATATTTATTTGTCGGTCAATGCCTTCTATGTTAGGGACAATGATTGATGAACCATGCTCATATATCCCAAATTCCTTTTAGTGCTTTCCTATTCAGGAACACGCAAAGAACAAATGATAGTAAGGGCAGCCTTTTAAGTTTTTATAAACGACCACTAGGTGGCGCTATTGAGATGTGTCATTACTATTATCGTAAAATTTGACATTTGTTATTGTGAATAGTGGCAGCCTAGAAATTGACCGAGTAGTTTGTTTAAAGTGAGCGTTTAAAGAAACCAATTTTGTAAAAAAACGGTAATTTGTCGTGAAGATTTTTGTTGGATCATTTTTTACGATTTTAGTAAAGGCCTAACTCAACAACAATGCATGGAATCACTTCGTTTAACTTTGGTAATGAAGCACCATCAGAAAAGACTGTTTACAATTGGTTTGCAGAATTTCGTGGTCGTCTGCGTTCGTCAGTGATGAATTGCCTGAATGTCGCCCAAAATCGGTTATTATTCCAAAAAATATCGATGCTGTACGCAGCATGATTGAAGAAAATCGGCATGTGATGTGACTTACAGTGAGATAGAGGCATCTTTAGGCATATCGAGGACTGCAGTACATTCCACTTTGCATGAACATTTAGCTGTGCAAAAGATCTCTTCGATGAATTCCGCATAATTTGACCTAAACTCAAAAAAAGGTTCGTGTTAATTGGTGCTAGGAAATGCCCAAAATATTTGACCGAGGAACTGCAAAATTCCTATGCAACATTGCAACAGGTGACGAAATTTGGATACATTCGTATGAACCGGAAACTTGTTACGGGCCAATCGAACTTTTCCGACGACCCGTAACCAGATAGGTGGAAAGTGGCCTACAGCTTAGCTCAGAGGAGTAGGGGGAGTTCGTGAAAATCGCTTATGGGAGAAAATCTTTAGTTGTGTACAGGGCGAGTCAACATAAGTGGGCGCCACCTTCCAAATCCAGCTGATTGTAGGTCCTCGTGGAAGACCGAGAAGCGAACAGCTTACGGGAATGGAATTCATCTTTATTGTGGCTCCTCCTATATATTTAAGCTTGCAAAATTCATGCACACAAATACAAAATGCAATAATAAAAGATATAATATTTCAAAACGCATATAATCAAATTAGTGGAAACGACAGTACAACGAAAATGACAGGCAAAAGTGATTTTATAATTCCAGATTACAACTGAGTACTTTGAACGTTCGGGAAAGGGGGAACTCGCCGCCCATGGCCAACGGTATTTAGAATCTTTCAATAACTCTGCATGGTCAGTGGCGTCGAGTTTACAGGAATCACACAATATTTTAGTTACTAATTTTACAGCAGCACAGAAAAAGAAAATGACGATCGGCGGCTGAAGACCGCTTCTTATTTATCACAAAAAAAAGGTTCAAACACTTAAATTTTGCAAGCTGCCGCGAAAAGAAAGGTTCTAAATTTCACAACGCAGAAAACTAGCTTATTACCTTGAAGGAGTAGCGAGTCAGGCACAATTTCGAAGAGTTGACGGGATGATGATAAAAATCCACAGATACACCCCTGGAGACTTGATTGAAGTCAACAGCCAGGGGCCCGGAACTTTGATGCGCTCTTCGCACCGACGGTAACCGCAGAGGGACGGGAGCTGGTCTCGAACATGAATCCGCCGAAAAGGCGATCGGTCAATTCACAAAGAGTTGCCTTTACCGGGGTTGAATCTTTAAATCCGGCAGTACCGATGGTCTGTTTATACCCCTAGATAAAACAGCGAACGAAACACACATAACGGATACCCCTCGAAAAAAACCAAAAAGCCGCCCCTGCAGCACGACTTATTTACGGGTTCCCGTAGATGTAATTTCGGGAAGACCGGAGCCAACGGAGATGGGATGCTGACTGACTCTCGCAACGGGAATCTGCACTTCCCCCCACAAAAATTGCACCATAATTGGAAACGTTATGAAATGTTCTAGAACGAAGATTAACACTTGTGACCTTCGAGAGAAGCCTAAAAACAATTCCTAAATGCTAGCACTGTTTAACAAAGAAGTTCCTAGAAATTCCGTTTGATCGGCGAAAATATAACTACAAAGAAAAGAACCTTGAACAATTCTGGGACTAATTTGGCCATAAATTAATTTTCGAGAGGAAAATACTAACAAACCTGCAGTCAACACAACTCAATCTTAGAAAGACGCAAAGTAACCAAAACTGTTAACATACAAACGGCAATTCAAATAACGTTATAAGTTCCTATGGAGCGGCAATTAAATTAAGAAGTTAATTCCTACAGAGCGGCAAATTTTAACAGAACATAACAAACTAAGCAACAATCCATTGTTTGGGTGGTCCAAGATGAAGCGAATTCCACAAAAGTTGTTCGTTCACCAAGCACTTCCAAGAAAATGATATCTTGTTTCTTCGGTTGTAATAGACATGTCGCAACCATTCATTTAGACTTTAGAGGATTGAAGAACAGTTAACGCTGAATGGCGTAAAACAATTTGTTTGCCAGAAGTCATCGACGAAATCAGGAAAACAACCGAAAACGTCGCATCATTCTTCTTCATGACAATGCCAGCTCTCACACAGCACGTCAAACAATTGATTATTTGAATGAGAAAAACATCGAATTAATGTCTTATTATCCGTATTCACCTGATTTATCGCCTAACGACTGCTTTGGGTTCTCGAATGTCAAACAAAAAATGCGTGGACAGCGATTTTCATCACCTCAAGAAGCTGCTGAAGCCTTCAAAAACCATATTTTTGAGATACAAACTTCAGAGTGGAAAAACTGTTTTGAGAATTGGTTTGAACGCATGCAAAACTATATAAACCCTAAAGGCGATTATTTTGAAAAGCAATAAAACAGTACATTCCAAAATAAAAATATTTTTTTCTAGTTTTTGTAAACACTTAAAAGGCTGCCCTCGTAGTATTAAAAGAAAATACAAAACGTTTTTAAATGTTTTTTACATTATCAAACTAGAGTTATAAACGTTTAACTGGTTTGGAAATTTGTGTAGCCATACAAAGTTGAGACGTCATGAAATGTATTCAAGACATGCATTACCTGGTTCTGCAAAAAATACTATACGTATCTATGGCAGGAAAGAAGTAGTAACGTAGAACAAGTGACTTAAAATAAGGTTCAATTGGCATTTTGAACCTACAGTTTTTTAACTATTGGAAAACACATCTAAGATTGAAACAGAATGCATCAGCATCCGTTAAGAATATATAAGACACAACTCAATGTCGAGACAACAAATTTTCTTTTCTAGCGTTCAGGTAGACGGCCCTAAGCCCCGGTAAGGACAGAGAAAGGAAAAGGTTTGCTAAAGTAAAAAATTACATTTAAGTTTGAATGGCAAGGTCGGCTTAGAATCCCCTTAAACTGAACATTTAGATAAATCTCAAATTCTCCAAAATAGCTCAAGTGATGAACTTATGTGTTGAACAGTTTTCTCAGAAATGGTGTAAAAAAGAGGCAAAGAAATTTTTAATAAATTTCGGAGGGAGGGGTTACAGCCCGAAAGTCTCTCTCTTGGTTGCACCACTGGCAAGAAGTAGGTACGTAACCAAGGAATTTTAGTTTATTGTGAAAATCATAATAGTAGTATATGAAAATGCAAATTTTTATTAAAATACTAGGGTTCCAAAAATTTAAATTGCTTCAAAATTCGTGTAGGCGTATAAAATTGTGACGTCATGAAATGTATTGAAGACATGCATTGCGAGGCTCCCCAAAAGAACTATAAGTGGGTAGGTAAGAAGCAGTAGCGTAGCAAGAATTTTCCATTAAGGGATGGTTTCGTCTTGTAGAGATTAAATGTAAAACTTTATAGTAATCTCAAAAATGGCCAGTTCATCGGGTTGTAAGAACACGCGTAGATAAGTCACCTCTCAGCTAAAACAAAATTATAATTACCCCAAAACCTCTCTGTTGGTTGCGCCACTGGCAAGAAATACACAAATAGTCGAGAACTGTCATGATGAAAACGCAAAATCAACAGAGACATAATAAAGCCGATCTGTGTCTTTTGATTGCGGTTTCTTATCTGGAAGTAAAAACAGCCGACCCTTGGTAATCCCACGCGTCGACGCTCATGTCGTTAGCCCCCAAGACAGCAAGACAGCATGGCCAGCACGAAGGTCTGTTTATAAGCTGCAGGTTGGGCCTGCGCTCACCCAGTCTGTCGCGAGACGGTGCTGTTTGGACACCGTGCGCTACCGCGCTGTCGTATTGACAACAGTAAAACGACCACAGGAAAAGTGTAGTTTACCCGTAAATATTTATACTTTTCAGTGTGATTTCTGTTCTGTTTATTGTCGATTCCGACACGCGCCACCTCTTTGCGGAAGGGCCGCGCTCGCCTTGTCTAAACGCTGCGCGTTACGTTGACCTGAAGATGATCAAAACCATTGTTGTCTTCTACGGGATTCATACTTACCGTCGAAATTATGGACTTTCTATTTGAGTAGTTCCATTCCGTGTGGTGCCTTGCCAAGAAAACGTTTGTTGTCATGATTAATTGTTGGCATTTTGCGGGGTGATTCGAGCAGTATCTTTGAATTCGTTTCGTGTCTACCCCAGTTTAGCGCTTATCCAAAGGATTTGGGATTAGGGGAGACTTTTCCCTTTTGTTTTTAGTGGGTATGTATAAAAACGCTTTTATTCCTAAGTTTACAGGGGATCGACAAAAGTGTTGCAAACTTTATTTGTTTACCTACTTGTTAATGTGTTGTAAACGTGCTTTTTCTTTGTTGATTATGAAATTAAATTAATTGATCAACGAGATACAGTTTATACAATGAGGATTACTACATGAAGTGCATTCGTGCCTAACTGACACATTGGGTTTAGTGTTTACCAACCTCAGAACGCACATAAATGTTGTAAATATTTGTGTTGATAATATTTCAACTATTAGAATGAGATACGGTCGAAAATTTAGTACCTATATAATAAAGTTCTAGTAATTTAAATAATAGTAAATCGAAAACATATCAGTTGGTGGCAAATGAATTTTCCAATAGTCCCAATAGTGATCCAAATCTCAAAACTGTTAATGAAAATTATTAAAAAAAAATCTTGCGAGTGTTCAATATTATTGGCTTTAGTATTGGCTCGTCTGATATACCATGCGTTCAAAAAAAAAACATAGCAGCTTATAGCTCCTTCGTTATTCTCTAAAGAAAAATTATTTTCGGAACTGTGGTTTAGCATATTATTTTCTACATATTTCACCTGTCAAATGTCATGTCATGTCCGGAAATACCCGGAAGTGGCATCAACTTTCTTATTTTTAACCTTGTAGCTTGTATAATGTTAATTCTTCCTTATTAAGAATGTAATGATTTTTTCACAATTTAATTAGATGTATTACAGCGATTTTGAAGCGCATCATCAATTAAACACTATCAACTCTGGTAGGTTAAGTTGATGATTGCAATTATAGAAACTAACGGAAATGGAACATAAAACTACAAAAACATTTTTTTCAATGCTGCAACACTGTTTTGCCATTTTGCTTACAAATTTCACATGATATCCCATTATTGGCATTGATTTTCGTTATTTGTCAAACGACATAACATGCCGGTTTAATGTGGAATAGAAGGGCACACGATCGAGAAACATGGCGACAAATCGGGGAGCCTACATCCGGAAATAGATTGAAGAGGGCTGATGATGATGATGATGATGATGATGATGTTAACGGTAGATTAGTACTAAACATGAATTGCAAATGAGACAGTTTTACATCATATTTACTTTTACTTCTTTAAATTCATGGCAGCTGTATTTATTAGTGAAAGTAACAGAAGAACTCGTGGGTTTTGGGTGCTATATATTCTAAATTCTAATATGCATTAAATTTGGGAAGCTACTGTATCAATGTTCGTCTGTAAATAGCAAGTTATGAAATTATGGGTATGTTATGATTTAAGTTATGTTTATTGTTTATGATTTAAACACTGCCCCAAAGATTAGAATTCACCAAACGTATTGGTGTATGGTTTAACCTCTCTTTATGTGTTAGTTAAATTTACTAATTGCAAAAGTTCAATGTTCTGAGTTTTTATCGCCTCCACTGAAATGTTTCGACATACAAAATAGTTTAGTGTCCTACACTTAATTCGAATGATATAAATACAGTCAAACTTCCATATAGCCAATCCTCATTTAGTGATTTTTTTCTGATTTACTCGCGGGGATCTTGACCTTCAGACTCAATCTTCTCTTCTTCAGATCGAAGTTTGGCAATCATTATAGCATTCTAATCTTTGAGGCTGTTGTTCTGAGAAGTTCCCCAGATGTGCATTGATACCATTCCCTCAGATTACGCAGCCACGAGATTCTTCTTCCTACATTTCTTCTTTCTTGGATTTTTTCCTTGTATTATCAGCTGTAACATACCGTACCTTCCTCCTCTTGTAACTTGTCCAAGATAACTGTAGTTTTGAGTTCTTTATCGTATCTATAATTTCCTTCTGTTTACTCATTCTCGTCAGAACCACGATATTCTGAGGATCCTCCTGTAGACTCACATTTCGAACTCTTCTAGTTTGTTGAGCGTTGCTGCATTGAGGGTCCATGCTTCGGTCCCTTGGAGAAGAGTGGTAAAGACGTAGCATTTAAGTAAACGAACCCTCAAGTTCAGACTCAGGTTTCTATCGCAGAGTACTTTGATCACTTTGATGAAATTTCTTCGTGCTATTTCGATCCTGATTTTGATTTCATTGGTGTAGTAGTTATTGGAGTTGACACTTGCACCAAGATATGTATATTTTTCAACCTGTTCGATATTCTTTCCGTTGACAATAAGGTCTTCATTATTACTACGATATCTTCGAAATCCTCT
>JABXWE010027740.1:0-14149 GCA_014611495.1 Limonius californicus
TACACAGGGATGGCTAAAATGTATATCTAATTGTAGCTACATATAAGAATACTCAATCGCTAGTGCACTAGGTTCACAATAATAAGTACCTAGTTAAATTAAATGCTTAAACACGTGCTACCTCACCAAGATGCGAAAATCATCTTCAATTCCCACACATGCGTTTTTTCGATCCGCCCTTTTACTTAAACCCCCGGCCTTGTATTTCTTCATCGCCAGGGATCATAATTTGGAACACAATTCTCAATTTGTTATGCACAGATAGCAAACGTAGGAGAACAAGTTCCAATCAACAACAACCTTAATCGTTAAATCAATTTTTTGTAGGCAATTTCTAAAAATGGTCGGTAAACCCAAAATAACTTTAATTGTGTGTGTGCCTATAATAAGTATAATAATGTTTCTAATATTTCAAACAACAAGATATCAAGCTGATTCGTCTTGACAGACTCAGCCTCTACAGATTGTTACAAAAATCAAATTTCCGTTGTCGAATATCTTCGGAACCCCTTTCGTACCCTCACTCGTCAATTAAGCTCTGTTAAGGCGATGTCTGTTATTAATATTTTAAGGATTTGTTGCAGAGCTGTATTTAAATATGAACGAACTATGTAATAGTAAGACTTCATTAACAGCAACTCGTCATTCTTCACTGCTATTTCGGAAGAATTTCGCATATTGTTCCCATGTTCATATTCTCCTCGCGTCCAGCCGATCTCGCACATCTTTATTGGAAAACTAATCAAAAACAATAGCCGGTGGCATTAAAAGTCAACAAAACAAACACTCTTCATCATCAAAGGGGAGCCCCACGATCAAGTTTGACATAGTTTTATTTCGCGTTCGTGATCGCTGAGCGTGTTATAGGATATAGGATAGAAGTTACGAGGGAAAAGTTGCTCAGGGAATTCTTCGCGGTCTCCCCGGGTCCGAACTCGGGGACATCCGACATTTATGAGGTGCCTCGTAGCTGTCCTCGTTATTCCCTGCACGAGGAGAACGAATTCTTCGACGTCACCGTATTTTTATCAGCGGCCATGGAGTCCATCTAATTCTAATACAATATCATTTCGGGGAATTTATGAAGCCCGTATCGACTAGATACGCAGGAAATAAACCGTTTCTTTATACGGCTTGTTTGGTCGGCTTAATGCGATACACTAACGTCCCGAAATAACGAGCAATTTTATTATGGCCAGCGGCTAATTCAACGTAGTTGGCTTTTATTTGCATTTATATACTTGTGGGCTTTTGAAGTTCTTGAATAGTAGGAGAATCTGGGGAGAGAAGGGAAGGCAACGAAAGGTTTAACCTCCCACTTGTCCGTCCATACTATAAAAAATATCGCCATCTTAACCCGTATGACCGGCAAATAAGAAACTACATGCTCATAATAAAGATATCGTAAGAGAAACATTACAAAAAAGTTTGTGTCTTAAAGAAGATTTTTGGTCTAAGTTCAGAAGCAAATTAATAACTATAAGTATTAGCAATAAGAATAGAAGTAGTCTTAAGCGAGCAAGAGGTCTTCAAATGCTGAAATCGAGAACAGCAAACACACTAGAAATCTATATATATTTATGTTAGTGGCGGCCTATGGGATTGTACAGTGGTACTACCACGACTATTGTCCATCATCTGAGCGATTTAGGCACGGAGCAGCTTTGCTTGAGCGAGTCCTTCGTAATTGAAGTTCAAGGTCGTTATGTTTCTAAACTTTACGTCAAACCTGCAAGACTATTGTTTTTTTACATATTATATCTCTTAACTCTTCTCGTTCACTCTACTTAATTGCTTTATTGCAAGATTTTTCCCAAGCGAATATGTGGAAAAACACGTATTTAAGAGGTTGCTTATTTTATTCATCATGCGAATCTGTTCGATGCACAAAGACATGCAGCGTAAATCTTACTGCAAGCGAAGCCACCCGTTTCAGGCTCCCATTCTATGTTCAGAACGCTACCTGACATTTGCCGAAAAGCTATGCCAAAGTCCAACTATCTCGGTTGTCAATAAGTTCCATTACTGGATTATAAATAAATTCCTTATGCTTTGTTTCAGCTTTAGACTGGAAATTCCACCTCTGGTCTTATCGCCCGTTTAACCTTTTCTCTTTAATTTCTTCTTTCTTATATATTTGTTGGAATTCTTATTTATTATTATTTTAGTTTTTTTCCTCTTTCTTTTAATTTTCCTGTTTTTTCATTTGTTGTTCCCCTTCCCTTTACTCTTTTTTGTTCCCATTTGCCATATTATTTTTCGTAATATTTCTTGCTTATCCTTTCTTATTGCTTCAATTTGCTTCTTTATTTTGCCTTCCTATTTTATTTGGTTTCGAATTTTAATTAGTTATTTTGTCCTTCTCCCATGTCTCTTATTATCTATTATGTTTCAGTTTTTTCTTCGGTTTCATATTTATTTACCTTTCCCCATTCATACATTTTTACATTTACCTCCTTTTCTTTTCTCCGTCCTTTCTCTCTGCTTTCTCCTTTTTCATTAATCGTTTTCTCTTTTAGTTCTATCGTTTAATATGCCATTTTATTATTGTTGTCTCACCGTATGTCGTTTTCCTCCTTGCTTTTGTTGTTTTAGTTCGTTTTATTTAATTTTTTTATTTTCCTCTTCTACATTGTTTTATTTCATGTTATCTTTGTTTCTTATATTCCTATCTCATTGCTTCTTTATTTTCTTATTTTCACTTCTGTGCATTCCTTAATTCATTGCAGTCGTCCTTCGCCCAATTTATTGCTTCTCTAACATTTTTTCCAGCTATTCTTCCGTATTTTTCCCTGCTCGCATTTACCTTAGATTTTTCTCCATTTATCATTGCTCCTATAACGTCCTTACTTTCTATTTCTGTAATCACTATTTTCCTTTCTTTTGTTTTGCATTTTTCTTTCAAGTTTCTGTACTTTCTGCTACATTTCTAACTGTGTCTCTCATTTGCCTTCTCACTGCCTTTGTATTTTCCCTTATTAATTTTGTATTTGCTTAACATATTTTTTTTATATTCATACTATTCTCAGTTTTTTATTATCATACTCTCTTATACTTTCTCTTTTTCTGTTTTTTCCTTCACCTTTTGTCATCTTCTCTTTAGCCTCTCCTACTTTTACCTTCCTTGCCTTTTTATAGTCTAAGTTACTCTTCTGTCGAATATCTTCTATTTGGAATCCTCTCTTCTTGCTTTTTAAACTCAATGTTTCTACTACCTCTTATACTTCTTCTCCCTGTATTCTTTCTTTATCTATCTCCCTATTCTTGCTCTCATCAGTATCCCCTCTTTTCGTTTCCCTCTTCTATTTGCAGTCCCATTCCGTTTTCTTTTTGTTACATGTACTCCTTTCGCACTTCTTCTTTCTTTCATTTTAGCGTTTCCTGCTCTTGTTGAGTTCGTTTTCCTACTATACCTGATTGGTAATAGTATTTCTGTAATATTAATAAAGAAGATTTTCAATGGTTTTATCTTCTATTTTTGACCTTATGCTAGTCAGAACCTAACATAACTGATCCCTTGGAAATGAATACTCTGATCGTACTCTTTGATATACTTTGATCTAAATCAAATTTTGTAGCAAGTTCGAATGAAGCGCCTCGTTCATATTTCAAAGATGTGAAAAATTTCATGGCTCAAAATATCCCTGTTACAACTCGGTATATTATGAATAATGCAACCCAGCATCCTTGCCGGTTGAAAAGCTCGACTAATAATATGTATTATTCCCAATAAAGCCTTTTAATATTCATCTCTCATTCATTCCTCTCCCTCCGCTTTATACACCGAAAAATAATCTGGAATGAATAGGTTCAAATTGGCTGGACTGCCGAATAAGGGGATTACCCCACGCTCTCTCCTCTCGCGGCGTTTCGGGACGGCGCTCGCGCCATTTAATATTCTTTCTTCCTCCCGAACGAAATATTTTGCGTCAACATTTGTTCACATCGAAGTAATTTATCTGCACCCGAGAGTCAATTTGAAACCAAATTATGCACAACTAACGGTTAATTAACCGTGTTAATTGGCTGAGCGCGCTTATTTGATCAAAGTGCTCTCTCTCTCCAAGTCCAATTAGTCATTATAATAAATTTTGCTATGGAGAAGAATCGCGTAACTCGGCGAGTCGTTACGCGCGCAAATTAGAGTCAATAAAAAATTAATTGTTTCTGAATTCGATACACGGATTCGCTTTTTGTTGTAGTGTCGCTTATCTCCAATTTGTTGATTTAGCTTGATGGATTGGAGTTTTTATTTTGACAAAACTGTTTCCGTGTTGAGTGATTAGTTTTTAGTAAATGATGTTGAAAACAAATCTCCTGTCGACAATAACAGTCATATGGTATCGTTAATCAGTGTCTGTTGCTTTTTACTATCATCAAAAGGGTTCTCATTTGAATATATTTATAAATTGGGGAAACACTTGCCTTTTATTGTACATTACTTATGCTCAATAAAAGAGGGGTGAAGGTAGCAAATGTTCAATTTTGGTTGCGTGAAAGTATGTCGTAGATTGATGCAGTGTATACATAACCTCACTTTTAAACATGATATTTTCTATAGTCAAATTTACGATACATGAGAACCTAATAAAACAGACAAAAATGGAAAAGTTGTAAAGGAAGAGAATGGAAGTTATGCGATAAAGTGACAATAGACAAGCATGGGTGTTCTTCGGGAATGGTCCATGTTTGGACTATCTTAAACATGTAGACGTATACAACTTCTGCATTTACAGGGTATTACAGGGTACACTATGACAGCTACAGATTAAAGAAAATGTATTCATTTTTCAAGTTTGAAAATATTAATACCTACTGGAGGATAGAACAAGTTCATACAAGGAGGAGTAGAAAACGTAAACCCCAGTATAACTGCAGAAGAAATGAAAACAACAATAACAACAATACGATGGAGGAAAGCTGCGGGAACAGGCAGCATAACACCGGGAAAGTAAAATGGGCAAAAAAGAACGGAGCAAAATGACCTGGCATCAAGGTAACATACCGATTATCCAACAGAATAAACAAAGCGAACCAAATACAGTACACCATAAATAAATAATACAATAATTGGGAAACGAGAAATAAGTAACAAAACGAAATTGTATATATACAGGGTTTTAATGAATACGTGTTAAAAATTACAGGAGATTCAAAATAGAGCAACTTTTAATAAGAAACTACAGATATTATCTACCTGAATATATGAGCTGGTATTTTCGACGATCGTTTATTTGCGCCGTACCTTTCTCCACGTCGTCTTACCGGCCCCAGTTACTTGAACAAAACTAAGAAATATTGCCAGAATACTTGGAAGAAGTGCCATTGGTGATTTGTCAACAGATGTGGCTGCACATGATGGTGCACCAGCACACTTTTCACTTGCCGTCCTAGATTACATCAACCAAGTATTCGATGACGGATGGATTTGGCCGAGCGGACCAGTGACGTAGTCGCCTCGCTCCCCAGGCATAACTCCCCTAAGTTTTTTAATGGGGCTATATACAGAGTCTGGTTTACGAGACGCCTAAGGAGTCTCAAGACAATCTGCTAGAACGTATTCTGACTGCAGCTCAAGAACTTCCAAAGAACGCCTGGCACTTTTAAAAGAGTGTACCAAAGTAAAAAGTTGATCTATTTTGAATCTTCTACATACTCTATAAATTTGTAACACGTGTTCATTAACACCCAGTATAATACGGTCTATTTACCGACTTATGCGGCAGAAAATGGGGTACTTACGGATAAATTAATATCAACAATAACAGCAACAAAAATGTAGTAAGGAAAACGGTGGGACATCGTAGACGGGACAAAATTACCAACACTACAATTAGAAAGATATTGGAAGTATAACCAGTAGTAAAAAAGATTTGAGAAGAAACAACTGCAAAGGTATCGGCACAACTGAAAAATGGGGGAAAACAGAATATCACAAATACTACAGATATAAAAGGACAACAAAAATACAGAAGGACGAACAGAGTTTAACATGAGAGGAGCAAATAGAAGACATAGCATGGACGAAGGGAAATAGCTTACCAGATATAAGAAGACTAGGGACAGAAAATTATATAAAGAATGAGCGGAGGAGTGATAGGAAATCGTCAGGAGAACCTACTCTCTTTGCGCATAAGATGATTAAGAAGAAGAGTTTTCTAAATGTTTGGGGAAGCCAGCTTTTAATATTCTATGCCTGGGCCTATTATAATTATCGGAAAAATAATTTACAGATTATAAATAACAAACAAACAAAGATAATTCATTTATATTAAAAGATTATTAAAAAAATTGCATCTAAATTTATTCGAACTTTAGATAAAGCATGATCAGAAAAACGAAACCGCAAAATTGACGAAAAGGCATGAAAAGGTTTGCATTTATGGATTGTGCTTGCTCGGAAATCATACCAGCTTTTCAATGTGGCACCCATATTTTATATCTAGATTTAGCAAAATTCTCTTGTCACCTTTTTGGATGTCGAGTAACGATTATTGCCGAGTGCTCCAATTTGAAATCAATAAATCTCATCATTATAAAAATATTTGTGTATTTTCAATTTTTCCCGAAAAGCCATAGTGCATTTTAAATAAGCAAGAAAATGGCCAACTTTTCTCATTTAACTCAATTCGTAACTATTATAGTGCCGGCCTCGGTGGTCTAATAGCTAGCACATTTGCCATTAGATTCAAGGGACGCGGGGTCGAACCTGACCGAGGTCGGTGAGATTTTTCTAGCGGGGAAAAAACTGAAAATGCGGCTTCTGTCGGATAGGAAGCAAAGCCGTAGGTCGTGCCACTGCGATGTGTGACACGTTAAGAAGCACCACTAAAGTTGGAATTACCCCAGATAGGCAAAATTCTTAGTTAGGGTGTACAATGGGCCATATGGCCTAAGTGCATGGATATGCTTGGAAAACCGCGTCCTAGATCTCGCTCTTTCAAATACAATACAACTATTATAGTTGCCAATACAACAACACAGGATGGAGTTTGTTATTGTATAAAATCTGATCGACTACCCGAGGTTTACATTATACAGTGTGGTCTGTGGAACAGAAATCATATGTCTTCATTAGTTGCTGCCCATTTTTATTTTAACAACATGACATTGCGTCTGTAATTTCTAGCCTCTTTTTTTCACTTAGTTTCCAAACACTTGAGTTCTATATAATCTAAAAGTTTAAAATGTTTGTTGACCATCTTGCCAATAAGATCTAAAAATTCCTCAATATTTTATAACTAATTGGCTTTTCTTAAGTTTCCTTTCCTTCTTAGTTTTAAAAAAGTGTTCAATGTGGGTCGAAAATAGAGGAATCGAATTGTCGAGTGTTCATATTTTTTTATTGCAATTTTTCCCAAATTATCATCTTCAGAGCTGCAGATATTTCTTGTAGGAAAATGATTACCATTGAGGTACGAGCATGACTTTCTCCTAATCTTATTTTTTTCTGGTGATCATCCCAAAAAGCTTTTCCAATAAAATTCGAATAAAATACGCGGGAGTTTGGATTTTCAAATAAAATCTAAAGAGAAGAGCATATCTAAACGGCTGCTTTTCATTCCAGATTGTTCATAAAACCTTATGTTATACATAATTTCTATATAAACTTCCATATTTAAAATGTTATTAAAATCGCAGTAATCGTTTCAAATACATGAACCTGCGTTAATTACTAACTTCAGCAGAAAAACTCAGGTGAAATTGAGTTAATATGCCCTTTAAAGGTGTTGTTTTTGCCGTTAATTAATAAATGGAAACATTGTCATTAAAATAATACTGAACTTATATCTATTTTTTTGTTAAAATAACTCAATCGCTTAAGACAATATAGAAAATCCTTAAATACTATCAGTTCATTGCAATCTTTTGCGGTTACACGTAATCAATCGTTACCCATTTTTTTTCTAAAATTGAATTCGTTACTGTAGACCACTAAAAGGAAACTTTTCGGTAGAAGAGGAATCATGAGGAAAGATCGTGCGGGATCATTCCCTGCCTTAATTACAGCCGTCTGCGGTCTGAATTTCTTACTTTCCTTTTAATTCCATCCGATATATTCAAATTAGCGGGCCCAGCTGATGTAGATGAGGGCGAAATTGCAATTTTGGCTCCGGCAAACACTTCCATCTTGGTTCTGGCGCGAGCGGAGCAACAACGGGACGCGACAGTTTTATTTGCGTTCGGGAAACGGCAGATAATTGATTTAATGCCGCTGCGTCTGTATAATTTATTGTCGTGCCAAATTCCAAACTTGCAGAAGAAATTTTACGAGGCACTCAAGGCGCGAAAGTAAACAGGCGACGGGCTTGCAAATTTGGTCGGTGCGTGTATTGAACGGTTTTGGATTTAATTTGCATTCAGCAAACTTCGATCTGGACGAGTGGTCTTCAAACTATGGGTCGCGAGACACTTTTAGATGGGTCTAGTCTAGTCTAGGAAGTCACATCCTTATTCCAATCAGAAAATGACCAATGAGTTGCGGAAACATCGCATCTTAGTAATAAACGTGGCTTGAAAAAGGTTAAACACTAGCGATTTAGAGTATCTGCTTATTATTATTTGATTAAAAGGAGCGACCAAAAAGTGTGAAGACATTCTGTCCCTAAAATATTTAACAACATGCTGTACAAAGTTGTTGATTTGGTTAGTTTCTTGTGGCAATAACAATCAGTTTCAATATATTCTAACTGCGCGAAAACCGATATGGTGTTGATTTTGGGAGAATGCAGGGGGCGGCGGTATGCACAAAGATACCCGGATGAACCCCTTCCATCACATAATGCCTTTAGGCGTTTGGAAAGAAATTTACGGCAATATGGACAGTTTTCCAAGCCAAAGGTGAGGCAACGACATGTCACAGCTGTAGAAGCTAAAACGGCAGTCATCGAACAAGTAACTGGTAATCCCCACATAAACCAATGAGCAGTTGCAAGGGCTGTAGACTTTAGCCAAAGTTCAATTTTTTAAAAACCGGTTTCATCCTTACCACGTCATATTAGTAGGACACCTTACTGAAGATGATATCCCACTTCGAGTGAATGTATGCCAATTTTTAAGAAACCAAGTTACTACTGATTCACTGTTTTTAAGAAATATTCTATTTTCTGACGAAGCGACGTTTAGTAACATTAGGTATGTAAATAGACCCAAATGCCATTTCTATTCACAAGATAATCTACACTGGATTCGGCAAGCACACTTGCAAAGATATTTTACTGTAAATGTGTGGTGTGGTATCGTTGAGAACTTTATCGTGGTCTCCACATCTGTGAGGGCATTTTAAATGAGAAAATGTATTTACATTTTTTATAAAATGACGTGCTTCAACTTTTAGCAGACATTCCTCTTTATGTTAGACAGCGTAGGTGGTTTGAAAATGACGAAGAACTTGGCCACTACCATAGAATTGTAAGAAATTACCAAGACGAAACTTTTCATAACAGATTAATTGCAAGAGGTGCAATTTATCCTTGGTTTCTACGTAGTGCCGACTTGACTCCATTATATTTCTTTTTGTGGGATAAAATAAAAAATGACATCTACGAAACTCCTACAGAAACTCAGGAAGATTTACGTGAAAGGATTATTAAACCATGTAGGTCTATCACCCCACTCATGCTAACTTCGTGTCGGAAATTCTCTTCTGCGGTCGCTTGACTTATCTGAACAGTAAGGTGGACGGCAGTTTGAACATTTATTACATCATTAATTAGTGTTTCTGTTCCTATTTCCATTTAATTTATTTTTCAAGTTAATTTTATTGTTCTGTCAATACATTTTTATGCTATCTTGACTTTGTATGTGTTTTTTTGTTGTTGGTTTGTTTAAATTATAAGAAATAAATATTGTAAATGTAACTATTGCAAAACTGCATCTTATTTATTAGCAAATAGTTTAATTGTAGTTTCTTAGTACATCCAACGTAACTATTTTAATTTTTATTTATTTAAACAATGTGAAGTTTACTATGATGTCTATGATATATATAGAACACAAACAGCTGCAATGTGTGTGGCCAACCTACTTGTTACAAGATAAAGTAATCACTTTGCATACATTCAAAATTAATAGTGTACTGAAACGATTTGGATTACAGAATGGGGACCGATTATTTAGGTAGTTGAATTGGTTCGGCATAGTCGTTGAATCGTTTTCTGAAGCTAGAATCAACAATTAAATCCCGATTTTAGAATACAATCGGAATACAATTTTCTGAGTTCTCTATTTGTCAGTTATCATCGCTTGTTATTGTTCCCAAAAGTGATATGTAAAATACAAATGCAATCTAATTTATTCAACCTTCTATACATATCTTTATGAACCGAACATCGAATATAAATTTAGGATGTTATGTGCAATAATTTCTTGTTTGTTTAACTACATTATTCTTTAAACTACCTATACTACATTTTGACATACACTACAAACAACATAGGTAGTTTTATTATTGCAATGCTGCAATGTCTCAAATAGTTGAGACTGCCGATTTTTTTATTATGGTAAGATATTCTCCAATTCTTACCGAATCGACCCTTAACCGAATGAATAATCAATTGTTATAACTTTCATAGTACTAATTAATTTATGTTAGTTTTTATTAATTCTTGGTTACTATAGATGATCATAAATTAAATATTTCCCGTTATACCCAAAGGACTTAAATTTATTAAAGTAAAGTTGTAGGCGGTGTTTTCTCTATAATTCCTATACAACCCTACATTTTTAGCCTTAATAACAACCAAACAAAACGCTATCAAATGATTGAAAAACAACCATGGTGTTGTATACAAAAGATTCTTAAAAATAAATCATTTTGTAAGCATGTTTGTGTGTGTAAATGAAAACTTACTGAAATACTTTTATATACAAAATTATTTCCGAACAGAATACTAACGACGGAAAATCGTGCTTTCATTTATCATTATAACATAGCTTGTAATTATTATCTGCTTTCACTTTCACTTAAAGGTTATTTGTAACTGATAGTGGTAACTCAGGTAGAAGCAGCCAACGTAGTAAAATAAATTTTAAAATATTTACAAAATCTGACAGATTTTTATCTATATACAAATTCCTTTTTCATTACACAGAAATAAAACCCGGCTCGTTACATTAAAATTTTATAAAGAATTGCTAATGATGTACTAATTTAATTATATTAATTAAATACATTATTGTTAACTAATAAAAACCAAACCAGTTTTAGCAGTTTTTATTGGGCAAGAAATTAAAACTAATTACACAAAACTTTTAAAACGAATACAAGTCGGAGTTTGAATGTTTGGAAGATTCAGTCTGAATATTCGCCGCTTGGACTTATTATTTAGGATTTCACCTAATATGTTGAGGTATATTTCATTTTATATTTAGGTACACCCTGCACACAGTTTTTCGAGTGTTTGTCAATTTGTTTGATCAACTTAGCCTTGAAAACAAATGCAGTAATTCAAATGATCTTTGCTAATGTTAGGATGGAATTTGATTCTGACTTTTAAAACTTCGATTTTGAAATTACGTTTGTTGTTGCAAATCCGTCCAAGTTTTATCAATGTGCAGTTCTACAATTTTTATGCGCTGATGGTGTGCAGCCATTGCATATCCATACGCGAATACAAGCAGTGTACGGAAATGCATGTATTGCGTACCCAAGTGTGAAGGAATGATGCCGAAAATTTAACAGTGGAAAAGAGGGGACTATGGATGAACCACGACCAGGTGCACGGTGTACTGCATTAACAGACAACAATATGGCATGTGTGAAAGGCCTGATTAGAGAAAATCGTCGAATTTCAATTAGAAATATTTCAGAAATTGTTGGTGGGAGTGTAGGATCTGGCCATAGTATTGTTCGTAATCTGGGTTACAGCAAAGTTTGTTCGCAATGGATTTCTCGTCTCTTCTCTAATGAACAAAAATGCTTGCGAATGGGCTTATTTCTGTAACACCTCACAGACTATAGGCAAAATCGTGATGACGTTCTTCGCTCAGTAGTTGCTGGTGACAAAACTTGGTGCCATTACTACGAGCCATCCAGTAAGTTATCGTGGATACAGTGGAAACATTCAAGTTCACCACCACTGAAAAAGTTTAAAGCACAACAACCTTCTGCAGGCAAGGTGATATCAACATCTTTTTTCGACCATGGAGGACCCTTGTTGATAGAGTTTAAAGAACCTGGAGTAAATGGCAATGCAAATCTGTACAATGAATCTTTCAACAAGGAAAACTTGGTCATTTTACTGCACGACAATGGCCTGATGTTGCTAATGTGATAAAAGAAAATCTTCAAAAAAGAAATGGAGGGTTTAGAGCATCCACCCTATAGCCCGGATCTACCGCCTTGCAATTTCCATATTTTTGGACCGCTGAAAAGACGTTAAAAGCATTTTGAGTCTGACGCAGAAGTACAGATAGCTGTGGAAGACTTCTTCAGTCAGCAGCCACAAGAATTCTATGAGGGGTATACGTTGGTTAATGGTTAGTAAAACAATGGGATCGGTGCCTTAACTGTGACGGTAATTATTTGTAATTAAATTGTTGAATAAAGTTTTTATAAAGCAAAGATGGGTTTCAACTGAAGACACCTCGTATATATTTCTTTCCTCTAAAAGTCTCAACAACTTCTCTTTGGTTTTGACGTTATCGGGTATAGGAACATTATTATATTGTAATAAAGACATACTTTTGGCTTTCCTCTTGTTCTTGTTCTTGTTTCGAATGTTTGTGGTTGTCTCCAACATCCCTATTTTTTTGGAATATTTATATGTAAATATTCGCAGAACCTATTTTCGAACCTCTCTGCGTTCGTATTTTGGCAGTAATCTGCAAAGGAGCTCTTAAAACTTCTCGCTAATAATTTTAAAGGAACTGACATGTATAATTATTATTCTTTTTCTCGTGGAAGCTGGGATATCCAAACCAGTCTATCATCATCAGTCCAACCTTTATTTACAATGTCGTGCGTATGGAACCACGATTCATCTAACCCAACAACTGACCGTTCTTCCGATCCATAAGATCAATAAGATACGTAACATAATTATAGATTTATTTAGTTATCTACAATTTACTTGTTACAATAAACCATCTCGTACCTTTCAATTGTGATGTTCATCTTTAAACGTATACATTTATACAAGGTCATTCAGAGGAGAATATGGCTCTACCATTCTAAAAAAATAGGCAACCCAAAATACATGTCACGAGGTACTGCGATATTTAAGTTTTTATTGATGGTATTATAAATGAGAGATGCCTGGTCGACATGCCTGGCAGTTTATATGATAGTACACAGGATTGCCATCTTGCTGGTACCACATATGCCGTCTTGTATTTAAATCCATTTCGTTAAAAGTCAGATTGGCAATGTGTTATGAGGAAAATTTAAATAGATTCTCCTGTTAAGATCATGTCGATGTTTTTGGCATTTGAATGCATATTTTTCATAATAAAGTTAACAAAAACTGTGCATATACCTTCTAATGTGCGTTTTGAGTTGCCTACTTTTGGAATAGTCTCATATTTAGCCGTTTGTAAAACATCTTTCTATATTAAAATATGCTATTGGACAAATATTTAGGAACCACCATTTCCTGAAGGCGAAATAATCATCGTTGAAGTTTTGGAAAGTTCTCTTTTCCAAATATTTTATGGATATTGAAGCTAAAAGTCCGTATATTAGTGCTCGTTGCTTTACATGTTATACTTTCATTGTTATTTAAAGGGTAATAAGCATTTTCAACTTACGCAAAAATTCTGATTTTGATAATACCAGGAATCAAATTTTATATCCGACGTCTCTGAAAATGTTGAAAATTTCTCACAGACTGAGTAACTCAGCATTTACCAAACTGAGCATCGCACTCTCCGGGGGGAACCTCACAGGGGGAGGGGCTACAGAAAAATAGTGGAACGGAAATTAGTATATTAAAACTAATACAAAATATCTTACCTTAATGTTAATGTTTAGCATTTTATTTTTTTTTACAAAAGGTTGCATATATAATGTACTTGATTGATTTGAAAGAGCGAGATCTAGGACGCGGTTTTCCAAGCATCTCTATGCACTTAGGCCACATTTGGCCCATTGTACACTCTGACTAAGAATTTTTCCTATCTGGGGTAATTCCAACTCCAGTAGTGATTT
>JABXWE010027744.1:0-23322 GCA_014611495.1 Limonius californicus
ATATTTAAATAAGATTTACTGTGAAAAAAGCCCAGTCTTCAGTAATACTTACCCTGAAAATTTCATCAACTTACCTGCAGTCTGTTCAGAGAAAATCAATACAACGCAAAACAAATATGACATTTCAACACCCTGTATCTTAGAAACAAAGCATATGCGAACCCATGTTTATAGGAACTTTTCTTCTTAAAAAAAGTTCTTCTATCTACTGTTGAAGTTCTGCTACAAAAAACTGATACACCCTGTATAAATATTAATCGTAACATCGTTCGTAACATATTTAAATAGAATATAGAACTAGGACTTTCCGGGGGACTTTTTTTCCGGTGATTTTTTTTCCAGGGGACTTTTTTTCCGGGGACCTTTTTTCCGGGGGCTTTTTTTCCGTGATTCCTATTTCCCCACAGAAGCCCTATTCCAATGCTCATATTTTTATATGGATAACTCCAATTTCAATAAGTCGAATTTTTAATACAACGCTATGGTGATGTACGGCAATCTTCCGGTCAATGACCATTTACACTTTCAGCGACGGCTTGTCAATTTAGCTAAAATAGTATAGTATAGCATTCATTGTAGACATCGAATAGCGTGTATTAACCATTCTTGCAATATAATGAAAATTAAATATGTATGTAATTTTTGACAACTAGAATTATTTTTGGTTTCCCTTCAACTTTGACTTATCGAGGTTGGACTGCATTTTTTTAATATCAACAGAGCAATTTAACAACGGAAAGTCAATATTTTTTGGTAATAGGATCTATATGATCCTAATAATCCACAGAAGACAATCGATATACAGGCGAATCGTTCAAATCTCTAATAATTTTAGCTATAGTTAAAATATCTATGGTATTATTTCCCGTTGCAAGATTTCTACACTAACTCAAAGTGTAGTAACCGAATTCTCGCAATAAGAGTTAATAGGAGATATAAAACTTGTATAATACATTGATATGTATCGTTCCTTATACAAGTACAAGTGTATCTATTTCTTTTTCGTTTAATACAGATAATTTTACAATTTTGATTTTAATAAACTATGGCTTCAACATGTGAGGGGAATCCAACAAATCTCAGAAACATAGCAGCAACTAACCAAAGCTTTAAAATACAAATTTAAGGTAAATTTACATTATTTGCTGTACCCTCTTTTATATATTTCAAAAGGCAGTTCATTTTTTGGCCTATTGCTGCTGTGTTTGGTATAACCCTACAATCAATGCACGTCACTTTTAATACATTGGGTATATCCCTTTTCTCTAAACGACTCCATAGCAATGTTGTGCAACGTACTAAATGAAAGACGTTATAGGTATAGATGACGTACGTTGGATGTATACAGGTCCATGTCCGTAGGTGAGTTTGAACGACCAGTAGTTCTACACAGATCGGGAAGTAAAAACAATAGCAAAACCACCCTAAATGTTTGATGAAGATTTGATCTAACACATCTTCTAATGGTTATGAAATTCGGAATTGTTTAATCCATTTTTTGAAACTAAAGCAAATATACTTTTAATATTTTCTTCTTTTTTGATTTTCAAATGAGTACTGAATCTATTCAACCTATTGTAATTCTTCTGAAAATCGTAATTATTTTCTCTGAGGATACAAAAAGAGACATTTGGGTCAAAATAAAACAAAATCTGCATTAACATTATGTAACCATTATTAAAAAGAACTACAAAAAAATATATAAATGAGTTGAATAGTGAACTAGTTTGCTCGAATGCTTTCCATTGATTGTTACCTCTACCATTTTCTAGATTTTCCAAGACTTTGACTCAAAGTATACGATTGGCTGTACCAAATAGACAATCCGATTCAAATTTTTTCATTATTGTTTAAAAGTGAGAATCTTTTCCGCGCTGATAGAAGTTTACGCCAGAACGTAGTGTACACATACAAATAGACAAAATAAAAATAACAGGAAGCTGAGATCATATTTCAAAATGGACTACAGTTCTGCTTGATATTTATATTAATTTTATCTATGTAAATATTTTAAGATTGCGTGAGTAAGATCAAATTTTCAGGAAACATGAGCCATCGCTTTGCATAGAAAACCGCAGTTTTTATTAGAATCGAATAATACCAAACATTACACACAGTGATTTATCGAGCACGATAAATATTAATTGTATGTAATGTCTTGAAATCATTTTTGCTGGTTTTCATCGGATGTCATAACAGTTTTGTTTCCTAAATGGTTACACACGCCCAAACGCACAAAATTACTGATAATGGCTACGCATTCGGATTGTTACGACTAACCTACGTTATTTACTGTACAATAATTTTAACCAACGACATGTAAATAATGAAAAAACCAGAACAAGCGCAGTATAAGAGTTGTAAAAATTCCTAACAATCGCTTTTATCATAACTATCGCCCACGTTCAATAAGACATTAATTTAATACTGGTCCTCCTCTGGGCATTGTTTTTATGTTAACAACATTGTTTAAACAGTAACATTAAATCACCTCATCTAGTTTTTCTATTCTTTCTTAATTAATAATAAGTCCATTAATGTTCGTTTCTTTTTATTTTGTTTCTAATAAATGTTTGGTAAATATTAAGGGATTGCTAAGCAAGAACACTCAAGTATTTCATAGTTTTAGATTAAAATCGCGATTAAGCAAGAAACATTACACAGTGCAATCGGATTATAATGAGCACCAATGGGATCCCTAAATTTTATCACGTCACAACTAGATTGTGTGGTAACTATTTTGTTACTTTTGTTTTCAGGACGAGAACATGTAGGATTTATAAAAAAACTATAGTATGTACCTATGCTTTTATAAATTCCAAAGTCTTTAGCTATTTACTAGCATGTAAATAATTTTTAAAGAAACTAACATCCCAACAGAACAAAAAACAACTACAAATATCACAATTAAAAAAATCAAACAACAAAAGATCAATAAACGGTGAAAATGAATATAGGACTAGCAAAAATAGATATAAATGTGAAGGGAGACCCAAATAATAAATGAGAATCATTCAAAAACGCATTAATGATCCCAAGTAGAGAAATATTAGGAAAACCAAAGGTCAGTATCACAAACAAAACATGGATGACGGTTGACATACTGGAATTGATGGAAAACAGAAGGAAATATAAGAATAGAGACAATGACATGTATAAAACTTTACATAAAGAAATAAGAAGGAAAATGCGAGAAGCCAAAGAGAAATGGTACACAGATAAATGTGCAGAAATAGAAAAATTGCAAGCAAGACACGTTTATTTTAACTTGCACAAGAAGATAAAGAAAATGGCAGGTATAAGAAAATCAAATAAAAATAATATTCTACTAGACAGAAATGGTAAAATAATTCCCGACATCAAAGCAAAAATTAGAAAGATGGAAAGAGTATATACAGGAACTAATCGAAGAAAGACAACAAAAAACAATAGAAGAAAACATAGGAGAAAATACAGAACGAGAGAGTGGCCCTTATATAACAAAAGAAGAAGTAATACATGCAGTAAAGTTGGCAAACTGCAATAAGGCCCCTGGTCCTGATGAAATTCCAGCTGAGATAATAAAATTAATCACAAATAGGCGTATTGGTGGATTTATATAATAACCTAATTTGGTTTCAGGAAAGCACAAGAGAAGCCCTGTTCGCATTGAATGTGTTAACTCGAAGATGTATGATATCAATCAACCAATATATGTTTGCTTCCTCGACTACAATAAAGCATTCGACAAGGTCCGCCATAACTACCTTATTCGACTATGTACTAGATAAGATAAAAACATAGATATGAAAGATGTCAGAATAATAACTCAATTATATTTTAACCAAACTGCTATTGTAAAAGTAAATAATGAGTTATCAGAAGAAATACAGATACAAAGAGGTGTAAGACAAGGATGTGTACTTTCGCCTATACTCTTTGACCTATATTCAGAAGAAATAATCAAGAAAGCACTGAAGAAATATCAATTGGGATTAAAGTTAATGGGAAATATATAAATAATATCAGATATGCAGATGACACTATACTTATTGCAGAGTCATTAGAAGATTTACAGAGAATATTAGACCAAGTAGTCGAAAGTAGTGAAGAAAAGGGTCTGACACTAAATATCAAAAAGACCAAATTTACGGCAATCACAAAATCCCAACGACAAGAAAATATATGGAATGGAGGGGAACAAGTGGAAAAGGTACAAAAATACAAATACCTGGGAACAATTGTCAACGAAGACAATGAATACACAGAGGAAATTAGATAAGAATCAGCCAGGCCAGGACCATATTTAATAAAATGAAAGATGTATTATGCAACAGAAACCTGAGCTTACAGCTAGGAATCAGAATGTTGATATGGTATGTGTTTTCAGTAGCATTTCATAGAATGGAGCCTTGGGCGATGAAGAAAAACATCAGTGATCGATTAGAAGCATTTGAGATACGGACATATCGAAGAATGTTGAAAATAAACTGGGTGGACAGAGTAACGAATGAAGAAGTACTCAGAAGAATGGGGAAAGAAAAAGAAGTATTAAACACAATTAAGATACGGAAATTGCAGTATCTAGGTTATGTGATGCGAGGAGAGAGATATAAAATCAAAATATCATACAAGGGAAAATACAAGGTAGAAGAAGTAGAGGAAGAAGACGCATCTTCTGGTTGAGTAACCTGAGACAATGGTATAATTGCAGTTCCATTGAATAGTTCAGAGCAGCAACGTCAAGAATACAAACAGCCATGATGATAGCCAACCTTCTAAGAGGAGACGGCACTTAAGAAGAAGAAATCATTTTTCAAATTCTCCCATTTGAAAAATATAATGGGCTCAGAATTGCCATTTTACAATAAGAATTTGTTTAGGGGATCCTAAAGTGATGAGGGCCGTCTACCTGAACGCTGGAAAATGAACTTCGGTTAAATTAAAAGTTTACTGTACTACGAAATCAATTGGCACTGATCTGATTATAAGGAAATGGATATTTTTAACATTGAGCTTGTATGAATTACATTCTTAAAAGGACGGTAGTTAGTAAGGTAAAAAAACTTTCTATAAATTAAGTCCAACTATATCATAAACGTAACCTGGTTGTACCGTATTTTTACACACTTTTAGCGACTGCTTGTCATTAGTTTTTATAATTTTATCGGTAATTTTTCCCTTTATTCGATTATGTGTCAATAGGAAAAGCTTGTTTTGAGTCACTTTAGTAGCCTCTATTATACGACAATACGGTTACAACGAACGCTGATGGGATCTGTAATATATAATAGAAAAAGCTTGTTTTCAGTCACTTTAGTAGCCTCTATTATACGATAATACAGTTACAACGAACGCTGATAGGATCTGCAATATATCTCGTTGTATCTGTAATTCATTGTAACCATTTTTAAAAGTTTGAGTTCCTTATCGATGCGCTTCTCTAGAATAAATTATTAACTGTATATTTTTTAAACAAGCCCATACCATATCTCTCTCTCTCTCTCTTCTTCAACCTGTGTCTATTTACTGCTGAATGTAGGTCTCTCCCATACTATCTACATCTATCAACATTGCAATGCATTTTTTACTAATTTTACGGTTTCAGAAACAGAACGTTAATGAATTGGCCTTTTGTGATCAAAAATTGTTAAGCGCGTATTTTATAATAGCGCAATTTGGCTACAACGAACAGTGATGGGTTCTGTTACATATTCGTTAAATCCGTAGTTCATTATAACCAACTCTTTTTAAGTTTTATTCCTTGGCAGCTTTTGCAGTAATTATTTTATTTTCATTACCTTAGGACTTCTACCAACTTCTAATAGAATGTAATAGAACTTAGAACTAGCATTTTGTGAGCAAAAATTGTCGGTTGTCCGGTTACAACGACCACCAGTCAGATCTATTAACAACTATAACTACGCTATAACAACTTTGATTTGGTGTTACTTTTATGTTTATTATCATAGAAAGAATTCACAAGAACGCGGTTATATACAGGGGAATCCAACAAATCCCGAATAAAGTTTACCACTATTACAGGAGTGCTTCTCGTTATATCAGAATTTTTATTTATTATGTCAAGACGCTTTAAAAGAATACTTGCAAGGAGCGCTTGTGTTGTAAACGGTGTAATGTATTGTACTGCGTTAAGAACTAACTAATACTTCTAAACCTTCTCATAGTAAGCGATATTTAGCTCTAAACGGAATTCGTTATAAAAAATGTCTACTGTAATAACCATTAAAATTAAGTTGAACTACTTTAAACCTCCAATTAATATTTAAGGGTTTTCTAACACTTTCCGTTTTACAGTTTTAATGGTTTATAATTTTGTCATTATTACGAAAAATTATAATAGCAGCAAAATATTAAACCGGTGTTTGTTATTCGCCATGTATGAAATTTACCCACAGAAGAAAAACCTGAATGGGGATCTCTGTGAAGAACTAAGCAAAAGCCACATTGTTTAAGCCTTTAAGAAGAACGATTTAAATCACAAGCACGCGCTCGCGCAGTCTCTCTCTCACACACACACATCGCATTGCTTGAGAAAAAAAGTTAAATATTAAAGAAATTGTACAATATATTTTATACAGAAATGTTAAAAGTTGTGTGTTAGTATTGCCTATTTATGAACAGTCAATATAAATATCTACGGCAACGCTGTTCAAACATCGATTACATATTTCCAGTTAAATATCTTGAATTTTCTTGAATTTCCATCAAATATCCAATTAACCGCATCTGCTTGAATGTAGCAGCAAGAGTTAATTTCGTTACCACAAAAAATAATCAATTTTGTTAAATAAGTTCTCAAATTATACAAATTCCATACTAGAGAACAGTTCTTTATTTAAAATTTTTGAAAATTTAAGAAAAGCGGAATTTCTCAATATTTAAACCTATATACGTACCAAAAGGAAAGAATTTCTTTTAAGTGCTTTTGCTAAAACGTCAAAATTTCAGAAAGTTTGATCATATGATGATATTTCTTCCAACAATTAAATAACGAGTGTTCGGATTTGATGCGACGTTCGACATATCAAAAAGCTGTTGGAAGGAAGATCGCAATCACGAACAGTGTTCTGCATATTTGATCACTTCGTTTTGTTTCATTAAATTTGAAAATCACGCGGAATTTTTTGTCTGCAGTTAAAACAATGGCAGTCTACCGAGAATATAAATATATGATGGCCGGTTCTCGTTCGGACACATTTTTTAAATGAAATATCGGCGATATAGATGTGCTCTGGCCTCCATTCCTCGATATGAAATGCAAAAATAATTAAACATTTTTCAGGCATGCGGGAAAAGTTTGACAGACAAATAAAAATAGCCGTTTGAAATATGAGTATAGGAAAAATGTGTACAGTTACATTTTTCACTGTGTACGCTCCAATGGCCGGGCATTTTAGTTATTCCTCTTTATGAAATTTTAATACGTTTGATTGCAAGTCGCATTTTTTACCCGAATACTCCGCATAATCACCAAATTATTTGCCTTGTCCTTAAAACAATCACAATGTATTCCTTTTTTCGATTTGCAATTGCATAAACTTCACATGTTGTTAACGTATTTGACTTGCTACATTCATAGGAATCACGTAGTAAACAAAATACTTGCTAGTGTACAAGAACTCTGTAATTCGCAATTTTTCAAATATTTTCCGGCTTTTTGCTGCCTCAAATGGGAACTTAATCATTATAATATAATAAAACAGCTACCGAAATGTTCATTCATAAAGATATACCGGTGAAGAAACGTAAGTTAAGACAAAAACATTCAATATTTTAGATGTGACCAAAAAGGTTTCAAATTATGGAGGACTATGCAAATTTTTTGCATGTCTGAGATTGAACTATCAACAAATGCCAATTAAACAACTTTCAAATTAAAATAATTTATTATCTGCTTAATCTGATTGTTGTAATTTGTTAAAATGGGTTTATTGCGACGAGATATGCTTTGAGGTTATGTACACTTTGCTTGTCTTTACATTCAAAGAAATAAACACAACGTACGTCCGAAACGTAACATGACAGCTATGACATGCCTTGTAGCATACACAGCCAACTCTAGTTTGAGAACTTTTAGATCGCTCGTTATATGATTTGACAGCCCTTATTGTTCCTGGCGACCAATTCGCATCTTTTTGGCTTGTATCAGATTTCCTAGATGGCCCTTGGTAATACAGGCATGAACCAGATTCAATTAATTATTTTTGTGTGGGTTTTCTATTAGATGTTTATTATACCTCGAGACAAATTTTCTATTGGTTTAGGTCTGGCGATTGCGCCGGCTGGTCCATCCTGTCGATTTTATTGGTCTTTCCCACCAGATAGGTTCTTATCCTCTAGGTCTTCGAGGTATTTTGTGGAGTTCAATATCCCAGAGACTACATACGCCATAACAGCGGTTGATGCATAGTTGTTGGAAGTACAAATTTTGGCGAACATTCCTTCGCAGGAAACTTTCTGATATACAGAACATATATAAATGAATAAATACTTGTTTTCTAGGGAAGAATTTTCACTGTGTACTTTTTTTCAACAACAATTAATCATGTGTTTGGTCGACATGTCGCCTCTAGGATTATAAACGCCTCAAAATATTGCGAGATAAAAAGTTACTAGTGAGAAAGAACCGTTCAGAGAAAGAAAACTTGCTTTCCAGAACGATAATGCTCCCTGTCACAAAGAAAAAGTAGTTAATCATGAATAGCGCAAATAAAATCGACAGAATAGACTGGCCAGTGCAGTCCCACACCTAAATCCCATTGAGAACTTATGGCAAACATTATACCTAAAGATAACATAATAGGGTTCAACTTGTTACAAGGATCCTAAAACGATCTGGCTTACGGCTGCTTATCTGAATGCTGGAAAGCGAACTGCAGACAATGTAAAAGGCAATACGTTTAATGTACAACAATGAACCAGTTATAGCGTCTTGGCATTGACAACTGGTTTTTGAAATTATTGGATGCTGAAAATTGTATTGAAAGCTAGTTTAGAAGATAATGGTACATAAAAACTATTTTCGAAAAACTTTGACATGTGTTGTTTTTATATTAAATGCCTCAATTATTGATTCTTGTTTTCGAGATGCTAGTTAGAATATGCACCTTCTCTAGAACAACTTCTTAAGTGTATATTTTTTCTAAAGCCAATACTTTAGGCCTATTGGATTTAGGTCTGTGGATTGCGTCGGCTGGCCCAGCTTGTCGATTTTATTGGCCGTGATCCACGATTTAACCAGTGCTGATCTATAACAAGGAATAACCAAACAGGTGTTTTATACTAGATAACACCTTATCCTCCAGTACTTCGAGGTATTTGGTTGATTTCAGATCCCAGAGACTACATACATACACATGCTACTTACTATGCCATGTCATAACAGCGATTGACGCTTCGTTGTTAGAAGTACAAATTTTAGTAAAATTTCTTCCCTGGAAACTTTCTGATATACAAAGTACATATAAGTACATGTTTCCCGGGGACACATTTGCACCAAATTGCGTAGTTCGAACAATCAATCATCTAGTTGTTCGACTATGTGTCGTCTGTGGTATTATAAACGCCTCAAAATATTTCGCAGTAGTGCAGAGTAAGAAGCTCTTCTTCTCCTTCTTCTTACATTAGCCGTTTTCTATCCTCTGGATATAGGCCTCCCTCATGTTGTTTTCAATTTTCACGATTTTGCGCGACTTCATACCAGTTTAATCCTCCGACTTTTTTGACATCGTCGCTCCATCTTATCTGGGGTCTACCTACTTTTCGTCTTTCGTCGCATGATCTCCATCTAATCACTTTCCCGCTCCACTTATTTACTCCTCTGGCCACGTGTCCTACCCATTCCCACTTGAATGATGCTGTCCTTGTAATGATGTCCTCTACTTTTGTGTTTTGTCGTATCCAAGTGTTAGTCTTATAGTCTCTCAAAGTGATTCCGAGTATTTTTCTTTCTATAGCTCTTTGATGGACTTGTAGCTTGTTGATTATTGCTCTTGTGAGGACCCAGGTTTCCGCTCCGTACGTCACCACCGGCAGTATGCACTGGTTATATAGTTCATATTTTAGTGATATGGGTATTTTCATCGTCAATATATCCTTAATTTTCCTAAGAAGCTACCTAGTATGAAAGAACTATTCAGAAAAAGGAAACTTGCTTTCCAGAAAGATAATAATTCTTGCCACAAGAAAAGTTGGTTACATTATGGATACCGACCATAAAAACGGCAGAATAGACTGGCCAGCACAGTCCCCAGACTTACATCCCACCCAGAACTTGTGACAAACATCATGCTTAAAAGAAAATTTACAAAAACCAAGGTGAACCAAATCTCTAATCAGTGTCTGGTTTCGCTGTACTTTCGCGGTACTAGGAAAGCGAGCAAAGACCATGCCAAGAAGATGCTAATTGGTTAGCATAAATAAGAGTTGGCCAATCGAATATTACAAATCGTTTAAATAATGTGTTTCATCAATGTTTTGCCTTGATTTACATTGGATAATTATAACAATTTGAATGAATTTGCAATTCTTTATGCCAACTTTCTTTTAAAATTCCTTTACATGTCTATTTAAAACACGGACAGTGAATTACTAAAAAATATTTCAAAGAACTACGTTGAAACGTAAAAGTTACTCAATTTTTTGAAAGGATTAGGTGTCAACAGACAGATATATAATAGAATGTCGTAATATTTAACTTTTTCCAATTAGGTACCTTTTCCCGCTTAGAAAAAGAAATCCTCTATTTTAATTCTTTTAATGATTATGCTAATATACGTGCAATTAAAAGACCGTCCAGACGTTTTTGTTTTTGTATTATAATAGCCCCTTTGTTTATATTATCCCGCCTATTCCGGATGCAACGTATTTTCCACCCTCCATATGAGTTCCATGTTATGTCAAGACTAGAATTAGTCTGCATGCAAGTAATTGGCGGTGTCAACACCATATTGCTCTCGTTGCTTACAAAATTCTTCAAAATGTTGATATATAATTTTAAAATATGCGTCCACGTGTCAGCGGGTCGCCGCCTAAAAATAGACCGGTGAAAGATAAGTTTTATAATTTAGAACAAAAGCCGCAATTTATTTTATTCAGGCGTCGTACAAGAATTCGTATAAAATTTTATGCGAAAGAAAAAAGGGTAATTTGTTTGCAATGTCGTTGCAGCCGGAGGAAGGCGAACGAACAATAAATAAAAGCAAAAATGTAAATGTCACCTCACAATAATTTTTCATTACACAGTGATTCAGAATGAAATATATATGTAATACACGTATGAAAATATGACTGGATCAATAGACGGGTATGCAAAATATAAAAACAACCCTCCCGGGTGTCTGCGGGGCGCAAGGGGCCCCCTAACACATCCTACCCCCTTGCGCCGCTCTCAGACGGATGGTGACAAACAACTGTCGTTTCACCCCGACGTCACTCGAGCCTCTGGGCACAAAGTTTGATTGTCGTGAAGTACATACGTACTGCATAATATATGCGGTATAATCTTACGAATCTGCTCAAGGAATAAAACGTTTGCCTCTTTAAAAGGACGTTTCTTCACAAAAAAATCCAAATTCCCTAACAGTTATAAATTCGGTATAATAGGGTGGGAAGAATTGCATTCCTATACGACCTTGAACTACTCCCTTACAAACTTATCCTTGCAGAAATCTTTACGACATCAGCACTTTTCAACTACTTAAATAATGGTTATACATTCACTCTGAAATGGCATGGAGGAATAGACTTGTAATGACCTTGAATCCTACACAATATAAGCACCTTTCTCATATGTCATAAATAAGTTGAAAAGGAGAAAAGGAAGAATTTTGAATCGACCTTGAATTACAGACGTTAAATTCCCTATTGACGCTTATCGTTCAAATTGATTCGTAAGTTAAACAATCTTCAGTTTCCTATATGATCTTTCTGAATTCCCTGAAAAAAGGAAGAAGAAATTCTGGAAAGCATCTTGTATTAGCGGACGCAAAACTCAGTTTCAAAGTTATACGTAAAAAGCCTTTACAAGATAAGCACTTTTCGGTTTCCCGGATGATATTTAAAATCCGCTGAAAGAGAGGGAAGAAAAAATTCTTGAGAAGACCTTATATTAACGGACGGAAAACTCAGTTTCAAACTTATCCTTAAAAAGCCTTTACAAGATAAGCACTTTTCGGTTTCCCGGATGATATTTAAAATCCGCTGAAAGAGAGGGAAGAAGAAATTCTTGAGAAGACCTTGTATTAACGGACGCAAAACTCAGTGTCAAACGTATCTTTAAAAAGCCTTTACAAGATAAGCACTTTTCGGTTTCCCGGATGACATTTAAAATCCGCTGAAAGAGAGGGAAGAAGAAATTTTTGAAAAGACCTTATACTAACGGACGGAAAACTCAGTTTCAAACTTATCCTTAAAAAGCCTTTACAAGATAAGCACTTTTCGGTTTCCCGGATGATATTTAAAATCCGCTGAAAGAGAGGGAAGAAGAAATTCTTGAGAAGACCTTGTATTAACGGACGCAAAACTCAGTGTCAAACGTATCTTTAAAAAGCCTTTACAAGATAAGCACTTTTCGGTTTCCCGGATGACATTTAAAATCCGCTGAAAGAGAGGGAAGAAGAAATTTTTGAAAAGACCTTATACTAACGGACGGAAAACTCAGTTTCAAACTTATCCTTAAAAAGCCTTTACAAGATAAGCACTTTTCGGTTTCCCGGATGATATTTAAAATCCGCTGAAAGAGAGGGAAGAAGAAATTCTTGAGAAGACCTTGTATTAACGGACGCAAAACTCAGTGTCAAACGTATCTTTAAAAAGCCTTTACAAGATAAGCACTTTTCGGTTTCCCGGATGACATTTAAAATCCGCTGAAAGAGAGGGAAGAAGAAATTTTTGAAAAGACCTTATACTAACGGACGGAAAACTCAGTTTCAAACTTATCCTTAAAAAGCCTTTACAAGATAAGCACTTTTCGGTTTCCCGGATGATATTTAAAATCCGCTGAAAGAGAGGGAAGAAGAAATTCTTGAGAAGACCTTGTATTAACGGACGCAAAACTCAGTGTCAAACTTATCCTTAAAAAGCCTTTACAAGATAAGCACTTTTCGGTTTCCCGGATTATATTTAAAATCCGCTGAAAGGGAGGGAAAAAGAAATTCTTGAGAAGACCTTGTATTAACGGACGCAAAACTCAGTTTCAAAGTTATCCGTAAAAAGCCTTTACAAGATAAGCACTTTTTGGTTTCCCGGATGATATTTAAAATCCGCTGAAAGAGAGGGAAGAAATTCTTGAGAAGACCTTGTATTAACGGACGCTAAGCTCACTTTCAAACTAACCCGTAGAAAGCCTTTATAAGATAAGCACTCTTCAGCTCAGCGTATGATGTTCATAAAACCACAGAAACAAGGAAAAAAATTCTTGAAAGGGCCTTGAATAAGCAGCGCTAAAACTCCCTATTTAAACTTATCCTTAAAAAGCCTTTACAAGAAAAGCACTTTTCAATTTCCTGTAAGATAATTATAAATCCACTAAAAGAGGAAGGACCCTGAATAAGAGGCGCTAAACTCCTTATTCAAAGATATCCTTCAAATATCTTTATACGATACGCATTCTTCGATTTCGTACATAATCTTTCTAAATCCGCCGAAAGAGAAGGAATAAGAAGTTCATTTTTAAAGTTATCCATACAAAGCCTTTATAAGATAAGCACTTTTCAGTTTCTTGAATGATATTTATAAATCCGTTGAATGAGGAAAAAGAAAAATCTTGAAAGGACCCTGAATAAGCAGGGATAGAGGCCCTATTCAAAAGTATCCTTAAAAAGCTTCTATATACGAGAAGCACTTTTCAGTTTTCTGTATAATCTTTAGAAATTCGCTGAAAAGAGGGAAAAGGAAATTCTTGAAAAAACTTTATATTAACGGAAGCTATACTCAGTTTTAAACCTATCCTTAAAAAGTCTTTCCATGATAAGCACTTCTCAGTTTCCTATATAATTGATATACGTTGGTTGAAAAGAGGATGAGAAAAGATTCTTGAAGTAACCTTGAATTAACGGACTCTAACCTCCTACTATCCTTCAAACGCCTTTATAAGATAAGCACTCTTCAGTTTCCTGTATGATGATTATAAATACGTCGCAAAATGGGGAAGAGTAAGTTCTTGAACGCACCTTGTACTAACGGACGGTAAGCGCATTCTTAAAAAGCCTTTATAAGGTAAGAAATCTTTAATTTTCTAATTAAAAACAATATTAGAATCGCAGTAAACTATCTGAAATTAAACACCACCAAAAAGAATACTCAAAAAATTCTTTGCAAGACGTGAGCACTCTTTAATTTGCTACATGAACATCATCAATTCGTGGAAACGGGGCGAATAGGATACTTTTAAACGACCCTGAATTAAAGGACGTTAAACACTCTTAGAAACTTACCCTTAAAAAAACTTACGATATTATAAATTATCAATAATCTAAATGGATTGATCGATAGTAGAACAGCATTCTTGAAACGACCTTGCGGGGAAGTAGCGGGTCTCTTAATCTAATCGTTTAAACAGCCTTTACAAGATAAGCGCTCTTCAGTTTGCTAACTGAGATTTATGAATTCGTCGTAAGGCGAAGACATTCCTGCTTGATCTAACGGAGTGTAACTACTTTTCAAACAGTCTTATAAAAAAGCCTTTACGTAAGATCAGTGCTCATAAATTTCATAAGCGAGTTTATAAATGCGTCTTGAAAACATTCATGAACCGCTTCTTATTTTTCCAAACAGCCTTGGCAATATAAGTAGTTTTCTAAATTTAAAGTAATTCAGACTGAGATACACAAGATTAAAAGGTATAAAATTCTTTAAAGGCTGCGTGATAAGATCATGTTGGTTTCCTAAGCTAAGTTTATCAGTCAGTCAGTGAAGGCTTTTCTTTTAAACTTAGCTTTCAAATCGCCATAACAACGTAACCATCTTTGCGAGGTTTAGAATTCATGGTAAGATAAGTGGAGACATTCCTTGAACTGACCTTGACATAGCTTACGCTAATCCCTTCTACCAAAGACCTAAAAAAGCCTTTACGCGATAAGCTTTCATCGGTTTTCTAATCGTATTTCCCAATTCACGACCCGACCTTGAAACGGCCATGATCCTGTGAAAAACCACTTTCTTCTGAAAAGCTAGAAAGATAAGCACTCTAAATTCGTCCTAATAGGAACACCAAGCAATGACATTCTTGAAACGATTTTGCCTTTGCAAGGTGCAAGTGAGCACTATAACGTCGCCGTAAGGAGACAATGGCATCCTTAGAACGACCTTGAAATAGTTAAACAGTCCTTTAGAAGATAAGCATCTCTCAGTTTGTTAAAGGAGATGGTAGGCTCCCTTGAACATATCTTTTAAACAAGCCTTTACGCGATAAGCACTCATCGGCTTTCTAAGCGTATTTCCCAATGCACGACCAGGGACCTTGAAACGGCCATGATCCTGTGAAAAACAACTCTCTTCTAAAAAGCGAAATTCGTCCTAAGTGAAACACCAAGGAATTACATTCTTACGATCTTGCCTTTGCAAGTTGCAAGTGAGCACTATAACGTCGCCGTAAGGAGACGATGGCACCCTTAGAACGACCTTGAACTAGTTAAAAAGTCCCTTAGAAGATAAGCATCTCTCAGTTCGTTAAAGGAGATGATGGGCTGCCTTGAACATATCTTTTAAACAAGCCTTTACGCGATAGGCACTCATCGGCTTTCTACGCGTACTTCCCAATGCACGACCAGGAACCTTGAAACGGCCATGATCCTATTAGATAGAACTTTCTTCTAAAAAGCTAAAAAGATGCACACTCTAAATTCGTTCTAAGAGGAACACCAAGGAACGACATTCTTGAAACGATCTTGACTTTGGAAGATGCAAGTGAGCACTTTAATATCGTCGTATTGAGACTATGTCACCGTTAGAACGACCTTAAACTATTTAAAAAGCCCTTTACAAGATAAACATCTCTCAGTTTGTTAAAGGAGATATGTTAATGGAGATGATACGCCGCCTTGAACATATCTTTTAAACAAGCCTTTACGAGATAAGCATTCGTCAGCTTACTAAGAACTGAGTACTAAGTCATCGTTATTTTTAAAATGACTGTGGGCTAGCTAAAAACGTTTACAAGATAGGTATTCTTCAGTTTCTTATCTGCGTCTCATAAACAGGTCTAGAAGGAAGTGAAGAACAAACTTAAATCGATCCTGGGCTAGAGCCGGTGGTACATCCTCAAACTGATGCCCAACAAATACTTTAGACGATAAACGCCCTTCATCGAGATAAGAATTTAAAATCAGTTTATAAGAGTGGAAATAACTTTCTTGAATGAACCTTGAGAAACCAAAGGCTTACACCCTTTCCACTTGATGTTCCACAGTAGCCTTTACAAGATGAGCGCTCTCCAATTCCGAAACATTTCTTATATTTATGTATGAGGATAAACCAAACATCTTGAGTTAGCGGGGAAGAACCCTATCAGAATATATCTTGTATTAAAAGACATACGGGAAGTAAAAGGAAGGTTATTCTAGAAACAGCTTTGAGCTAATATAGATAACCTGATCTATTACACAAAACTTATCTTTTAGTGTTTCAGAGTTTTGAAACTGATATCTATAAATACCTCAAAGCAAGTATGAGAAAAACCAATATTATACCATTATTTAGCGTATATTGTGGAAAAGAATTCTACGAGCTAAGCATTCTTTAGCTTTAGCTGAATTTTACCAAGTGTGCTAATGATATTTTTGAAACTACCTTGAACTAGGGGAGATAAGCATTATTTCAAACTTATCCCCAAGAAAACTTTTACGCGACAAGCAATGCTCGATGTTTTATATAAGCCCTAAGGTCATTTATGAAGCAGCCTTGAGTTAGTAAGGTTCAACCCCCTCCTAAACGTACCTTGGCGTCTTTACAAGATAAGAACTTCAGCTTAGGTTGGAACATCCTTATAACAACCTTGGGCTAACGGAAATTAAGCCTTCCCTCAAACTTATCTCAGTACCCGTTTATGTCAGATCTTTCCAGAAGACGTTCAACTCATGAAACACTGCTGCTTCTATAAAGTACGCAGGGAAGTATACACCTTCGGCCAGATGACTGAAGTTACAGCTTCTGTGGGGGAAATAATGTTATGTCTAAACATGACATTATTTTTGGAAAAAGTTCTAAATATTCATAACTTAAGTGCCTTGAAAGGTCTTACACAAAACCTTTATGCATGTCTAAATTCAAGATATTTCCGCTACCTACCCGCAGATAACTCCATCAATTCAATAAAACATAAATAAATCAGAGTACCCACTTAAAACGATTATCTAACCCAAACAAAATACGTTGGTAATTTATGGGCGTGATTGTAAACGGAAGCGCTACATCGTACCAACGTGCTTCCGAAACCATGCACTCTCTAAAAGCGAATGCAAATGTTGGAACTAAAAAAATTGGTTCGAACAGCAAGTCAACAAACTCATACGCCTCCATGGACTCTACTTATTGCAGATTAGTGCTTAATAACTCGAGATGAAGTATCGGACTCGGATACGGGTTAATAACTTTTCTATGACAAGCGAAATTGTTCCACGGTACATGAAATAGGAAATTTAAATTGCAGCATTTTATAAATCAGATTTAAAACGAACTGTTAAAATGGACATCGTATTCACTGGGTGGTCCAACATAAAAACAAGATCTCCTTGAGTTTTTACAAAATTGTTCTTAAATAACTGTTTAGTTTGTAACTACCAGTCTTGGAAGTATACTTATTAGGATCATTATTGCGTTAATATTATTTTAAAATAAATAAATACGTTCTTGAAGAATGATTTTTAGTAATGTAAGTTTTAAAGGTGTAAAGTCAGGTGATCGAGTACATTCATGAAAAATCCAGAACACCTTGTCGTTAATATTACTTTTAGACGTATTCAAAAAAGAAATGTTGTAGCATACGTTTTTACATAATAAGCCCTTCCAGCGGGCTTTTACGCAATGTTAGTTTTGAAGGTGTAAAGTCAGGTGTTCTAGTAAATTCATGAAAAATTCAGAACGCCCTGTTAATTTTATTTTTAGATATGTTCATTGTGATAACAAAAGTTTTTATTTTACTACGCCCTTACAGTTGATTTTTCACAATAAAATGTGAAAAATGTTACATGAGGCGATATAGCACATTTACAACATATCACGAAGAAAAAGTTGAATTTTTATTGTATTGTGGTAAAAAAGAAAAGGAACGTGAAAAAGAAGATGCAAATGAAATAATATGATTTGTTGGAATTGGACAGGCGATAATTAAGTTTTAGCCTACCTATTTGAATGCCCCAACACCGTCTTGTTGATAGGCAATCCTTTTTCTAATGCTACTTTTTATAGAGCAAACTTAGTCAGCCAGACAACAGCCTTACATGTGCTACTGGTGGACACGGGCCACTTCTGTGTCACGTGCTTCTCCTCAGTGCTAAGGTAGAAACACATTTTTAAGACTCCATATATAGTGTGTGGTGGGTTGCAGCACAAATTTTAATACGCTGGGCAGTAATGCTAGGAGAACCGTAGTTATAATTGTCGTTTTGCCCAGAAAGCGAACCAGTTGAGTTACTACCACAACTAGAGCAAACATAAAAGTATTTAAACAGTTTTATTTTTAACGGTTTTGTGCAAATCGGTTACCACACCACACCTCTATATTTATAATTATGTTGAGTTAGAATGGCAGGTAAAGCTAAAAAGGTCAATTTTAGCCAACATGTTTGAATTCCCAGAACACCGTAGTGTTGATAACAAGTTCTACTTGCTTGCTATTTTAAATACACATTTTACAGTTTTCACTGTAATTTAGGATTTACTAAAAAAAAGCAGTCGTGGGTTAGAGGTCAACCCGTTAGACTTCTACGCTGAAGGTTCAATTCCCCTTCGGATTTTTAACCGTTTTTCGTCGTAACGCAAACCAGCGATGTACTTTGCCTAGTAAATCTTCTATGGTGTAGCAGTTTTTACATTTACCTGATTTGGAGTCCACGTTAAGCTGTAGGTTCTCTACGTCTATGGTACTTAAGCATAGGAGAGAAGATCGCTACGTCTCGTAAGAGACAAAGCACTCGAAGAAGAAGCGAAAAACACCGTAATGTGCTTGTAAAAGAATATGCAATAAATTAATGGTACTTCTTTTAGAATCAGTTTAGAAATATTCCAACTTCTAATAAGTTCGAAATAAAACTTAAAATGTTTGTTCTTGCCCAAGGCTTTTTTAGGATGGTAAAATTCCTTTGCTGTTACTGTTTAATCTTGTACACCCACTTTGTAAATGTCTTTAAAATACACCTACAATTATTGCTATTAACTTTTTCAGTTCGCTATGATGTTATTGTTTTATTAATAGCATTTTTTGCTAAGCAGTACTAACAAACTTCCAACCTATAAAACATGAAACAATGCAGAGTTAAATATTTGTAAAAGCAAAAAGATCTTGCGTAAACTAATGCATTCCTTTTTTAAAATCTAAGGTACTGATGGTCACTAATTAACTCACAAATATATTAAATTGGCAGACATTTTATTATTCGTATTCTATAATTTTTCACACTTCAGCAATCTACAAGGTGTTTAAAAAAAAGTGCGATAGTACTCATCAAAACAAACAAAAATCTCAATCAAAGTTGGTCCCCAAACCGTTTCAGAAATAAGGTGATTTTTTTTATTCAATAAACTGCATTATTGTGAAAAAGCGAATAGTAAAGGCACTAACGGATAAATAAATGTAAGATTTGCCCAAATACAAAAGTCTGGTGAGTTAAAACCAGGGGAGCTATGTGGACCAGCAATTAGACCCCTCTTCCATACCATTTGTTATTCTCCCACATTGATTTAAAAATGTGGAGGAACCCCATCGTGAATAAACCACAGATTAACCCCATCTTGTATGCCCACGTCTTCTAATGGTGGGGGAAAATTGTTAAGCAAGATGTTAAAGTACAACTCACCAGTCAAAACGATTTACTGAAAATACTGGCGCTCTCAGATGGTCTTCCAAAATATCTACCCAAACAGTTAACAACAATCGGTGTTTTCTGTTTTCACTCGACAAGAACGTGGGGATTTTCGTCTGCCCAAACATAAATATTATCCAGATTATTCGTAAAAGTAAAAAACACTATTTTTGAAGCAGTAAGGGCTTGTACGCGTTGGATGTGGTACGGGATGCAATTGTACACGGTAAACAATTAAATAATAACTTACATTTTGATTTTCATTCAAATCAAAAGCCCACTATTGCAGTTTATTGATTAAAATACAAAATCATCTCGATCTCTGAAACTGTTGTTTTGCGGACACATCTTAATAAAGACTTTTTGTTTCGTCTGACGAGTACTACACGTAGATACATTATCCATTCTGTTTTTTGAACACTCTGTATATGTGTAAACATTGGAAAAATATTAATACAAATTTAAGGAACTTGGCGGCTTTCTTATCACTAACTCCTCGCACGGACACATGTCTCTATATATGCTTTGTAGACACACGCAAAGAAATGGATGCTACGATAAACATGATAAGTGTCAAAAGGTCGTCCGCTTTTCTAGAACGAGCAATAAAATCTAAAATCGATAAGACCGTTTCTGAACGGACACATATCTATTGCAATGGAACTTATCAAGATAAAGCTTATTAACGAAACAGTTTGAATATTTCGGGTGTTGCGCAGGTTTATGATCGGAAAATATCAGCAGAATCAGTGCTAGTGATAAAACCATCAGCTATCACAGCAGTGATCACCGAGTTGCGAAATCATTTGGTTTTATTGCCTGCGCTCGCATGGCGTTTAACCATAAATATGCACATTTTAGCGAATAGCATATGCTAGTTTCGCCGAACTAATTCCTGATTGTTTTAGTTTATCTCTGCACAGTGTTGCAAATTAATCGCAATTTTACTCTATCGGTTTTCATTATTAAAATGTTCCGCCAAGAGTCAACTTCGAAACAGCGCGTAATGAGACCCTGAGCCTGGACTTTCCACCTAATATTTTATTATAATAGCTACTCATATAAATTTCACAACGCTATTATGGGAATCATAATTGACAAACAAATATGTTATTAGGCACATACACGTAATAACAATAACAATATAACAAATACAGTTAAAAGTAATAAGCTTTACGTGTATTATTAGTTTTATTTTACTAAATAACAGGAAATTATAGTAGTAGAACTAATATTACAAAACAAGTTAATAGTATATGCCTATACCAGGTAAACAAAGGTTTTCGTTTTATAAAATACTTAAATTGCTACTTGGTTTTCCCATTACAATTTTTTATTACATTCAAACCTAGAATTTTCTTCTACAGTTTTAAAATGAGAAACACAAATTATGATTAAGATTGGGCTCCTACAGAAAATAAAAAATGTATGTACATCCTGCTAATACTAAATTTAATATTATATAACCCGTATAATAAAAAAAATACCAGAGGAAGTAGCTCCCTACGTAATTTTATATTAAGGTCTCCAAAAGCAAGCAGATAACTATAGTTCGAAACCCTCACCATAAATTATTAATATCCCCTATTTAAACCAAATTCCCTTAATGTTTAAAAAATTCATAGGAGACGTCACAAAGCTGGTATATATTTAAAAAAATTGTAGCTTACAACTACATCCAAAAATTCAAAATACTTTAAATAAATACAATTTTTTCCAAATAATATAATATATTCCAATATTCCAAGTATTGAAAGTTGCAACATTACATTATCCACACGAGGACTATTTTGGAAATAATTATTATACTCAACGTTAAACAGACACATAAATAGAATTTCGAAACAGTGATTTTCGGCTCTATTAGACGTAAAGTATCCCCTACCCCCTCTGTATTATTACAAGAGTAGAAATTGGAATGGATTAGACAACTTTCAGATTATTATTCGTATATGGTCAAGTGTAAACTTAATTGCTATAGAATTATCCCCCCCCCAACTTTAGTGTGACAAAGGCCACTCAGAGGGTTAAACGTCGAAAATATGTTATTTAGTAAGTTAAAATCCAAATTCTTTTGTTGTAATTTAGACCCCCAAATTATTATTATTATTAAAAACCTAATGTAGCATCTTCTTGCGAGTTAAACCTTCCCCCTTATTACTTTTTATACGTCAAAATCTAGCATCAACTGTTATTAATGTGGGTTACACACTCTGAACTTCAATACGAAATCTATTGTAGATAGCGCTTTTAATTATATTTTAAACACTTAACATACAATCAGCTATACCTTAGTCATGCCCCCCCCCTCCACAATATTGTTGTTAATCAAAAGCCACCCCTGAAATTTTGTTAAGTGGGTTTTATATTAAAACTCTACCATAGTACTACTTTATTGTAATTTACTGCATTTAAAAACTTATCATACATTTTTTGAGATGGTTGAAATCCCCCTTAAACTTCTGACACGTCAAAACCCAAAATAGAAATTTTACTGCTGTGGGTTAAGACACGCAAATTACACTATTTAAGAAGTTAAAATAGAAGTTCTATTTATGTAGACTAGACCCCAGCATCAGTGCATTAAAAAAAATTAATATTGACACTTATACCCTCCCCAGGTTGTTGTATGTCAAAAACAAACATTAAACCATTTATTAGTGTAGGTTCGATACCCAAATCTTGATATTAAAAATTGAAAATTTAAGATCTATTATTGCAGTATAGACAGGCAATTTATTATATTTAAAAAGCTTAACGCAGAATGTTTCGCCATTGGCTAAATATGCCCCCCCCCCCTCCAACTCACTTTCAAACTTACTGTAAGTCAACACCCAAAGCAAAAACTTTATTTCTACTGGTTAGACACTCAAATTATACTACATATTTAAGAATTTAAACGAGAAATTCTTTTTATGTGGGATGACTTTGGTATTGTTGCAATTAAACAATTTAATTTACATTTTTAAAAATATTTGTGACCCTTCGATCTTCGAAATATTTGTATATTAAACCACTATTAGAAATTTTACAAATGTAGATTATACACCCAAGTTTTAATATTTTAAGACTAAAAATTAAATATAATAGCAGCAGTTTAGATACTTAATCCTTTATGTTTAAAAAGGTTAAAGCAAAATATTTAGCTATGGGTTAAATATGTAACCCCTCCATCATACAGACTGATCCAAATCAAAACCTAAAATAGATATTCTATTGTCGTAAGTTATACACCGAAATTATACTATTTCAGAACTTAAAATATAAAGATACTATATTTTAATTATCAGTTAAATATGTA
>JABXWE010027745.1:0-16536 GCA_014611495.1 Limonius californicus
CTGTAAAATTAACCAAGTGAATACCGTCCAGTTTAATTAAATCCGTACCCTACCTGCGAATGAATTAAATTTTCCAGTGTTTGCCGGTGTTGCATTAACCGTTTAACAATTTTTATATTTTCAGTTTGACACTCCGACGCCGAGCAATCTTCCGACCCTCGACCGCAGGCAGTCCCGGGAAAGTTTAATCGAGCCGACCGACCGGCAAAGAATCTTTTGGATTCGCAGTACATTTGTTTTGCAGTGAAGTTGGTAATTATTTATAGTTCAACCTGCTTGGCTATTTTAATATTGTTTATACCCGACCGACCGATTTCCGTGTTGTAGACCTTTTTGTAGCTGGACGGGGGAGTGTTTGAACGCTTCCACGGCGATAAAAAGCTCTGCCAGTAAATTATTATAGCGTTTCAAATCAGTGTTCGAATTGGTGTCGTAGAAACGTTGTAATCTTTCTTTTACCAGTTGAACCCCCTGTATAAAGTTTGCCGTGAGTGTGGCGAAATTGTCACGATCCGTCAAATTTTAATTTTGAGTACCCTGTATACTTGGACGAACCGGAGTAGTTTCGGACACCCAGAACGATACAGTCTTCAGACACAGAGAAATTTTGTGCAAGATTGTGAGATATTTGTCCCGTATTTTATTTACGTAACGACCAGAGAAACTTTTGGCCTGCGAAATAAGATTTGCTTAACACTGTGCCCGATAATTTCCCACTGTAAAATTCAGAGTCCCGTCCGATTAAGATTTATTAGAAAGCGCAGCCAGGTTGAACAGAATTCGAACCAAATACACTGTGACAAACGCGTAGTTTGAATTTTACAATTCCAGGAAAGCTAGTATAAATTAATTCCTGTTTGAAATCGTTATTTAACGTAAAATTAAGAGTAATACCTACCGATTGTTTATGTCAAACTGCCAAGGTTGAAGGAACCCAGAGAAACTCGACTCGAAGCGATCACTGGAGATTTTAGTTATAAAATTCAGGTATTATTTCCGTAAAGTCGACCTACACTGCGAGAATCTTTATTCACAATCACCAACTTGAATTATTTACCAGAAAACTTGCACATTCGAGAATTCCCAATAATATATAACAGTGTATTTTTCTATCACTTTAATTAGAACAGCAGGGGCAGCCATCTTGCCACTGACGAACAACCAGGCGCAAGTTCACGGACGGCAGCCAATCAGCGTCCGATTCGTGAAGAGTAGCGACAACGTCCCCGAGGCGATTGAAGCTACCAGCGCGGATCACAGGGCCGTACCCAGAATTTGTCGCAGACTTAAGCTTCATTCACATAAACGTTAGTGCAGTTGCAAGTGTAGTGCAGAAAGCTAGTTTCTTGTTTCTCTATGCAAGCGTTCACAACGGCTGAGTGGTAAGATTGGTATGGTAGTGGGAGTGTAAAAGCTTGGTAGGTTTTAGCTTTTACACTACCGCTTACAACGGCCTTACAAGAACCAATCAAATGCAGCGATTTGCGCATGGCCGGAATAGTGGATAAACATCATTTCGCAACAGCTGACTCTGACAAACGTTTTATTTTACTAACCTAAGTTTTTTACCTACGTTATAGAAATAGTTTTAAATTTCAATTGAAATGGAAAATAACAATTTAGAACAAAGGCGGGCTTGCCTTTTACTTTTACTAGGCGCCAGTGGTATTGTTCTGAAACAAATTATTGACAGACAGAGCGAGCACCACGGCGGTGGTGGTTTTGCAACATTAGTGCGCATGTCTTAACAAATCCACTAATCTTACGTGAACGCTACAACTTAAGACTTGCCAGTACAACTGCACTGCAAATGCACTACAACTGCACTAATCTTATGTGAATGATACTTTACTCGATACAGAATTGAATTTTTATTTGTGTACAAACATATTATATTTATTTTACACATTTCTTAATAAACCTATTGTTATTTACAAGCTGTTATTACTGATCCCTGGACATCTCACGAGCTTACCCGAGCAATATAAGCAATATAACGAGTGGCCCAATAAGCAAAAGGCAGCACCGTTACAGCTGTAGGCAAAATTTTAACGAAACAATAGATCAGTTTTATGCTAGGTTTTGGAGAATAGCTCAAACTGTACTCGATAGTGTAAGTCGATCAGACGAAGAAGCCGAGGTAGAAATTCTAAAAAGAAATTTTATTAGAGAACTGAAAGATTTATTTTTGTCAGGGTTAAAACGGGAAATACGTTTAGGAGTTAAAAGTCGCAACCCGAAGAATATACAGGATGCGAAAAAATATGCCCTACAGGAAGAAAATGAGTTAATTAGCGATAAACAAAGCAGTAGACACGTTAATCAAGTACAGTATGTCTAATGTAGTATTTGCGGAGGAAATGACCATGTGGAAAAATACTGCGATAAACCACAGAATAGGAGTAAAAGTTATGAAAATCGTAATAATTTTTCGGAACACAATTAAATTACGTTCAATAAATTATATATTTACTCCTCACTTGTATTTTTGTTCATGTTTTTCTGCTAAAAGTTCACTTATTTAAACCTGCCTGTAAACATAGCGAGTAAAAAAAATAACTTGATTTTGGGCGTACCAGCTTGCTTCAAAAAAGCTAGTGTATTCAAGATAAGCATGACACTGTAGTAAATAAACCATCTGCAGCGAGTCTGATTCACACGCTTAAATATTTTACGTAGCTTGCCGCCCGGAAATAGAAATAGGTAGTGCAAGTCCTTTGATACAAATACAGCTGTAAGCGTTCGTGTGAGAATTTCTTTTTTTGAAACAATTGTGGTTCATTTTTTATACAATACGGCATCCAAATTGTGGGTGACGAAGATGTAGAAAGGTTGGTTGTATATTCTGCAAAATATATTAGAAATGGGATATTAAGTAGGCATGGTATTTAACCAACAAATACAATAAATATTACATCAGAATTATTCGTCATCAACGAGTTCATTCAAGTAGCTGTTCGTCCTCATTCACGGTTACCAGAACTTTATCTATTGTCGGAATTTCATTACGGAAAAAGAAAGCGTGAACCTAAATGTCCTAAATGCAAATATTTGATGAACATGTTAAAATATTAAGAGAACAAACAAATGGTAACATTGAAATGTTTCTCTACACAATTTACCGTAATGCAAGAAAAATACAAAAAGCAAATTAGACGTAAAATATGTAGGTACCTCATAAAAATTAACATAAATACGAAAATTTATAATATATACCTTTCTCCGAATTACACATAGATCAGCCTCTTCTACTTTATCCACGCTGTTTTTCCGCTCTCCGATTAATTTTGTGCACGCTAGTGTGTTAGTTTTCCTTAACTCTTTAAGAAAATTTCTTACAGATGTGAAGCTAACACCAAAATTGTTAGCAACAAATTCTATAATATCTTTTAAAGCAATTTTTGGGTTTTGCTCCAACGTCGTATTGTAAAGCTTCACAATTATCTCCTTCTCACTCAAAGATATATGATAACACTTCCGTTTTAGGGTATTGGGATTCGTCGCAATTATTTTAAAATCTGAACAAACGCGGTCACAACATAATAAAACACAGACACTGCACTTAATAGTAGTAACAATCGCGTAAGCGCTCTGCCTTATTTACGAGTCTTGTTAACAAGTATCACAGTATTAGTAAATCACGCAACTTTCACTCGCAACCGACCAATTACACGCTTTCTCGTTACCACGTGATTTTCGATTAGCACGTGGGTTTGTTTACTACAGTGTCATACTTATCTTGAATACAAGCTTGTATTAAACATAATTCAAGCCTGTATCAAGCTAGATTCATACTTGCATCAAGGTTGATTTACACTTGTAAGCTTGATTCACACTTGCTTCAAGCTTGATTTTCACTTGTTGCAAGCTAATTTCACACGTGCATCAAGCTTGATTTACAATTGTTGCAAGCTTACAGACTTGTGTAGCAGGTTTGGCATAAGCTGTGCAAGCTTGCTATAAACTTACGAGCTTGTCGCGGCAAGCTTCTTTCAAGACTACAAGTTTGTCGGGGCAAGCAAACAGTTTTCATCTCAAGAAACTATTTGTTCCCAAAATTGTTTGTATTAATAAAATTATTGGTTCGCTGAGTCTTCTTAATGTATTGTCATCTCTAAGAGTTGATTTCTAGAATTGCCGCGATATATGGTGCAGTGTGTTCGCAACACGCGAGTGGCCAAATAAGTAGGGAAAACATGTGTAAAATGTCTCAAGATAATATCTTAGAGTGCCACTGTTAGCGTCCTCACCGCATACCTCTATAACATCCCTCACAATTTTTCTGCCCAACCATGATTATTTTTTAGTTTTAGTTTTTTGTTTTCAATTATATAGTAATGACTACCATACCCAAGGCGGAATCCAATTTTACTTCGCATTAGGCAATAGAAATTGTATCTACAATGTGACAATTTATACCGCAATTTTTAAACAGTACCCAAACATTTATATTCAAAAAATTCTTTTCTATCAACACCTTACAGTAAATTGAAAGGTGATATAATTTGGGATCTCGCTAATTCCAGATGTAAAACTGATAAAGGTTTATCAAAATTAAATACATTATATAATTCAAGTTTTTTGTAAAAAAAAGTACGGATAATAATTTATACAAAACTGTTGTACTGGTGTAGGTTAAATCAAGTGTCACGCCTATTAAATTCACACAAACAAAAACCAAATGACACCAGAAATATTAGCGAAAAAGTCCAAACCCCTCTTCCTATTACGCCACTGCTCTGTAGATGAATTACAAAAATGATAATGTTGGCATCCCGGAGAACTCAATCGAAGATGGGCTGAGTTCCAATAAAATAAATAATAGGCGCCACCGACTTGTAAACTTGCCAACACAATCCTAGATATAAAAAATTAGAAAAGTCGGAATCTCTGGTCCAGCATTCACCTACCTTTCCTTTTGTAGTAGTTCTCTCTTTAATCTGATATTCAAGTTTATCGTCGTAAATGAAAAGACAAATTGCAAATAAGTTAAATTTAATACTCAACAAATAATCCCCCATGAATCAGTTTGAATATAACATAAATCCCTTAGTGAAGTCAATTTTACGTAAATGGTAAACAGTCACCCTACTGAAAGCAAAACTCACACAAACCCTAGGTAATTATTGCGTAACGAAAGCACATAAATAATTAATAACTTAATAAGCAAAACGCATACCGTACGAAGAGATCTCCACGATTTGGCGAGCGATAAAATAAACAATATCATTAATTAAAACCCAAATTGAACTATAAGACGCAATAATACACGACGGTTGGAGTACCCTGTATATCAAGAAACACGTAAAATTGCCGTACTATTACAAAATAATTATAAAGTATTTAATTCCCCAATATCATAAATTTTATAATATTTATGAAGTTTAATCATATACTAGTAATTATTTCTACGAAATTGAAACAATTTATCAATACATAATCTAAGAATTCCAGTTAAAATGCACTTCCCTTTTACAGATGGTTTCTTATCTACGGAATGCAGGTTTACAATACAGACGACCTCGTACACAGGCGGTCAGGGAAATCCAGATATCTTGCTGCGAAGTGGCTCGGGATATTCGTGAAACGTAAATTTTTCTGATCGTTATCACTCCCAATTCCTATATGGACGGATTAATTACCCCAAACTTCGTGCCTAAATTTTAATAAAGTACATAAGTTAATAAGCAGATCCAAGAGAATCGAACAAGACAATCGCTCGTGAAACAAAACTCACCAGATGTTTTTTTATACTGGCGTGAACACTAGCTTCCTCAACTGTGGTAAATTATATCGGAAAAACTTGCTGAGTTAATCTTCCAATCGAAGACACAAAACTCTTAAGTGGCGTAGATTTTTAAAACGGAATAATTTCCCTGTCATCAACGGCTAATTTCAATCTTACGACACATAAATACCTCCAGAAAAAGAATCGTACTCGCTTGTACCACTGACTACGTACAATTGTCTTGTATCCAAAAATCTCCCCTCAAAATTTGAAACTTGGACTTGCCCAAAATTCTACAGGTCGACCAGCTTCGAAATATTACTAAAAGCAGAAATATCACCATACGCAAAACGGGTTGCTTAAAACCAGGCGTAAGAAACGTTACACAGGCTTTTTGCAGTTTTTGACTGTAATCACCTAGAAAATTCCCATTGTCTGCTATAACATTATGTGACCACCGATCGGTTATATGTACTTCCGAAAATGCGGGGAATGATATTAGTTTCAATAAAGTGCTTGACAGTGCAAGATGTGTGATATATGTAGGTCAGTGTTTGTTTTCCATCTGGCCAGGCCCTTAGTAGAGAATAGCAATCCCGCAGATAAACAAGGTAAGTCCGACGATGTTGGAAGGAGTTCCAAGGATTCAAGGCACCTCTACGTGAGTTTTATTTTTACTTTTCGTAGCTAGGTAGCCTATAGTTAGAACTCAGACAGGCAATGTACAAAATAAAAACTGTTACATGCCAGAATATACCTAACAACATAAATTTTAATTATATTAAATAGGTATATAAGGTACACAGCCGGCCTCGGTAGTCTAGTGGTTAGCGCGTTTGCCTTTAGATCCAAGGGACGCGGGGTCGAACCTGGCCGAGGTCGGTGAGATTTTTCTAGGGGGAAAAATCTTAAAATGCGCCTTCTGTCGGATAAGTAGGTAGTAAAGCCGTAGGTCCCGTGCCACTGTGATGTGTGATAAATCACAACTGGAGTTGGAATTATCCCAGATAGGCAAAATTCTTCGTTAGGGTGTACAATAAGCCAATGATGGCTGCAATGCTTAGAGATGCTTGGAAAACCGCGTCCTAGATCTCGCCCTTTGAAATCAATCAATACCTAGGTACAAGGCACACACTAATTGCTTAGACGCAAAATGCGGTTGCGATTATTAAATACAATTTTTTGTTGTGGTTATGCTATAATTTTATTGATTTAGTCGACTATCTTCTGATTTGTTATAATTTGCTGTCGTTTTTATTTATTTTTCAATGAACTATATTTGATTTTTCCCGACTGTATTATGCACTATTTGTTTTTGCCGGGCCAATCATAATGTCTACAGTAATGGACACATGTATTGCAGTAAATATTTAGTGCACCGGCCTCATACTCTAAAACTATTTGTCTTGTTTCTGCTGTCAGTCAACTTTATATTTCCTACGTCATTCTTCAATATTATAACTTTAACCAAATCAACTCAGTACGGCGTGCAACGAAACACACTGACCCATTTATGTTTTGCCGCTAGAATTAAATTTGTTTTTTAGTCTCTTGCGCAACTCATTCTTCTAATGCAACACAATATTTACCACTGGTCGGAAGGGAAAACCTTACCCATGCAAAAAACGTAAATACCAATACGTCATCTATATATTAATTCCATATACCGGTCCCAAGCCCGGATAAAGAAGGAGGGTTGACGGAACGGGTTAGCAGCCTACCCGCCGTAAAACTAAATAATGCTCAAAGAACCGCACATAGCCTCGGACCCAGGACGGAACAAACGATAACAATTCGGCAAGGAACAAGAATAGGAAAAAATTTAGAATGGGAAAAATAAGACTTGGAGCATGGAATGTCAAGTCGTGGAGACATGGAGAAATCACGAGGTAATAATGGAGTTATGCGAGAAAAATATAGATATGTGCGGAACCTCAGAAACAAAGAGAAAAGGCAAAGAAACACAAGTTATAAATGATTATATATTCATTTACAACGGAAAGAATAAAAACGAAAGAGCAACCGCTGGAGTAGGACTGCTTCTACACACAAAATACCAAAAATTAATTGACGACATTGATTATATCAATGAGAGGCTTTTAAAAATACAATTACATGTTGACGGGAAGCGGTTACATATTATAAGCGCGTACGCACTAGACATGGGCAAGACAAGAGAGCAAAGAAGACAATTCTATGAAGACCTCCAAAGAGTACTAGATGATACCCATGACACCGATTACATTATACTAGTGGGAGACTTGAACGCCCAAATAGACAATGATAGTATACCGGGAGTAAAACAGCGATTTCATGAAGCCGAACACAACGGCAATGGCGACTTACTAATAGAATTCTGCGCACAGAATACACTAAGAATTAACAATACATTTTTCGAACATGATTTCAAATATAAGTATACGTTCGAGAACTCACAAGGGCAAACGTCAATGATTGACTACATAATAACAAATGATAAGATCAAGCCGAACCAAATCTTAGACGTAAGAACGCTCAACTCTAGTAATATAGGCTCAGATCACAAACTGGTACTAAGCAAGATCCGCATGCGTTGCATCCCCAAAGGAAAACAACATCTAATATAACAGAAAAAATTAATATAGAATCACTACAACATGAATCAATCAAACACCTTCACAAAGAACGCATCAAAGAAAAAATTAAAAACAACTGCATTACGAACGAAGACAATGTTGAAATATCATGGACAAGAGTAAAAATCAATAACCTCAGTGCAGCAGAGGAAACCCTAGGGAAAAGAAAAGTAGACACTAATAAAAAGACCAAGTACAAAACACCCTGATACACACCAGAAATAAAACAAATAACGCAAGAAAAGAAAACAGCCTTCTTACAATATAAGACAAACAGAACCGCGGAAAATTGGCAAAGCTACATACGTATAAGAAATGAAACGAACACCAAAGTACGACTGATAAAAGAGACATACTGGGAAGCCTTCACTAAGGAAATGGAAAGCGATATGTACCTATGGTTCGCAAAAGAAGGTATGGAAAATGCTACGCAACAGAAAGGCGGAAATAGCAGAAACAGTGAAAATAAGCAAAATCAATAACAAAAGGTGGAGCCAATATTTTCGAAAGCTATATAAGGAACCGGGAGACCATACAGACATGAATATACAACATGATGGAAATGAAGATGAAATAGAAATCACAAAGGAAGAGGTACAAAACGCGATAAGATCCCTTAAATGCAAGAAAGCACCAGGCCCAGGTAATATACAGAATGAATTGATAAAGTACGGAGGAGAACATTTAGAAAACGAGGTATTAAAATTATACAACGTAATTATGAAGGAAGCAAGAATACCAAAAGAGTGGAAAAGCAGCTTGACAATCCCAATCTATAAAAAAGGGGATAAAACGAACCCGGATAACTATCGAGGCATATCTCTCCTGATCACTTCTCAAAAGCTTCTATCAAAAATAATCGCAGAAAAAATAGAACCATACGCAAAAATAAGTGAAGAACAGCAAAGCTTTCGCAAAAACCGATCCACGATAGATGCGATGTTCATAATACGACAATACTCAGAAAAAGCGATCGAGTATAACATGCCTGCCTTCTTATGCTTTGTAGATCTGAAGAAGGTCTTCGATCGAGTGAGGTTGACAGATGTGATAACCGTTTTAAAAGAGAAAAGCATGCCATTAGACCTTATTAGGCTAATCCATGAAATGAACACAGGAACAACGAAAATTTCTACGGGAGAAGGTATGACAGAAGAGATCCCTAACGCCACCGGCATTCGACAAGGGGACTCATTAAGCCCCATACTATTTAATCTAATTATGGATCAAAGTATCCAGAGAATGAATAAACTAAGAGGATATAATATGGGTCGAGAACAAGTTCAAATTGTTTGTTATGTAGACGACGCAATACTTATTGCTAATAACGAAAATGACTTACAGCGACTATTATACAATTTCCACCTGACTGCAAAACAATATAACATGAGCATATCCACAGACAAAACAAAATCGATGGTGATATCAAAGGAACCAATCTGCTGTAAGCTAGTAGTTGAAGACAAACCAATAAAACAAGTGATGAATTTAAATTATTTAGGGGCAGAGATATCAAGTCAACGAAACTTATATTGCGAAGTATGGAAACAGGCACAAAAGGGAGCTAGAATTTCCGGGTATTTGAGAGACATAACTTGGAAAAACAAATATTTACACAAAGAAAGTAAAGTTAAAATATATAAGACAATTGTCAGACCAATTCTTACCTACGGAGCTGAGACAAGAAGAGCGATCATCGGGAAAACACGACTGGACAGAGTTAAGAACCAGATAGTAAGAGAAGATGGCCAAGTAACAGATATAATAAAGTTTATAAAGCAGCGAAGAAAATGCTGGGACGAACACATTGAAAGAGCAAGTAATAATAGATTAATTAAAATAACCAGAGATTGGAAACCACAAGGACATCGTAACCCACGAAGACCACTAAAAAGATGGGCAGAGAGCTGGTGGACATCAACAGAGTCCACGCCATAAAGTTATGTGAAGAAAAACAGGCATCTTGCCTATTATAAAAGGAAAAGAAGAAGAAGAAACCTTCTAGTTGTCTTAAGAATTGGGTTCCCCAAACCTCGCACTAATAAAAACTGGACTGGAACGCGCCTATCACATAAAGAGCAAAGTCGAGCATATGTGTATGGTAGGTACGGAAACAGTAGAGATCGCAATCCAGAAAATTGGATTAGGTATACATTATACAATAGTATTTCTGACAGACAGTTTAGACTTTCATTGAAGAAACAACTTTGGGATCGGCTTCCACTTGAAAATAATAACACTAGCAGTTGCTTTACCGCAATTTCGAATTCAATTGAGCAACACCAATCGCAGTAGCGTTCATGAGAGCAACACATTGGAGTAGAATTATACAAATGACATTTTATTACGAAATAATAACATTTTATTTAATAAAAATTAAGTTATTAGTCGTTGTTGAACACCGAATATTTGAAACCTTCGGCCGTAGAAACACCACTAATATTCGGAAATTTTATAAACTTAAGTGGTAAATTTTAATAAAAAGTTATAATTATATAATCTACTTACTAAACAAGTCCCAAATGGCAAGTATGACCTCGCCAAGGCGTCGACATCAGGTTTGTTCCAACACCCAACCCAAACGTAAAATTTCATTACTATGGACTTTGAACTCGATATAATGATTTTGATTGTACAACTTTGAATTCAATATTAAAATGCTTTTTTTGTGTTTCTGCTTCTTCCAGCCTACATGCCATCTTCTTCTGTCAGTCTTCATGTTTACTTATTACAGGGCGTGAAATAAATGCTTCCTCTTTAACTCACCTTACTAAAGATAATAGCATAAACCGCACTTACCGCCTTTGATGCTTAAGCACCTGTTGAAGCATTTCCAAGGAGCATTTTTAAATCTTTTTTTACTTAAAAATCTACTATCTAGTAAAATGGATATCATTTAATGAAATTTAACAACCAAAATCAATCACCTCATAATTTTCTTTATGTTTATCATCATATTTCTTAAAATTATATAAATTTATGATATTACAAATACACATTTTGACCTACACTTTCCATATACTAAAAACCATAAAAAAAATAATTGTTCTGTAAAATGATTTGCGACAGTTCAATGCTGGTTTTGTCGCTCCTTTTATAATCTACTTACCTCATTTTAGTTATTAGCAGAGAGGGGACCGTGGTGGTCGAGTGCGAGAACGCATTGGCCACTCGAGGTCACACTAAATGCAGTTGCTCCGTTGGGGCGACCGCATTTACTTAGTTAAGTTTAGGGTGCATGTTGCATGAATGTTTAGTATGTAAGGGACGCCCGCACCCCCCTGAAGTAATGCGAAAGCGGTTCCGGGGGGGGGAACGGTAGTATGGAATGTGTGAAAAAAAAAAGTTATTAGCAGAGATAGAATCAAACTTGTTGCAAAGTACCAACAGGATATATTATACGAGTATATCGTACAAATGTAAATACATAAGACTACAAAATATAATAGATTGGAATATACATTTATGTTGTAACTAAAACATGTAACTTACAAATTAAAATACTGAGTAATTATTCTACAAAAACATATTGATTATTATAATAATAATAATATAATAAGTGAGTGAATAATTAAAAATGCTTGTGAAAGTGTACTATATTATTGTGTAAAACATTTTATATTAGCATTATTTTCTGTGAAAGTAACAGTCAATTCATCTGTCTTTGTAAAGCAGGATGGAAGTTGATTTAATTTCACTTTTATTAGCAATCTGTTATGAATACTAAAAGGTTTTGGTTTAAGTCTGCAATGTTCATGTTCAAAATTTACATTTCCAATAATAGTGCTTGGATTAGTTGAAAACATTTGTATGTGATATGTAGGTTCGAATTCATTACGTAACACAATCATTTGATGCATTAGTAAAATAAGCAAATTATTTTTAACTGTGAATACAGTCTTCCGCCCAAAGCACTGAGAAAATTTTACATTTATAATTATTTCATCGATTACATATTCAACCTTGTGGTAATTTTGATAATGTTTTACTAGATCCGACATTGTGAAATTCTGTGCACACTTCCAAATACATTTATGTAGAGAAAATTTGCAGGATAACTCATGCATTCTATACACATCACTTGTTCCTACAAAATCACAATTTCTCCAACGACAAGGTAATTTCATTTCAGTTACAATTTTAAGCAGTTCCTCGTTAGCTGATGGTGCGCTTTTGCTATTATTTTTACCGCAATTATCACACACAACATTATCATCTAAATCAAACAATGGAGGAATAAGGTGATTACAACATTTTCCACATTTTGGCAAATCAAGTGACTCAGTAGTGGTGTTGATTCGAGTCACCATTAAGTTGATTAACATTAAAATGCTTTCATGACAACCAAAAACTTCATCAAATTTCATTAAATTTAGGTTGTTTGGTGTATCACAAAAAGTATCATCAAACATTAGACACCGTTTTGGTCTTAGATTAACACTGCACTTAGATTCCAAATCATTAATCAAATCAATTTTAAAGTAAATATCATATTCAGTATTATAAGCAAGATGTCGAATATCATACAGCACACTATTTTTGTTTCTGTCATACGCATATTTAATTATGAATGTTATAGTTCCCTTAATTGCCATCAAAATTCCATGCGAGCTCTCTGCAAGCTGTAATTTAATTTCAGCTGTCTGTTTTATAAGCTGTGGATGTTTGTCCATAAAATGCTCATAAAATCTCAAACCAATTCCCTGCCAATCACAACCATTACCTACAGGGCATGTAAACACTTTAAAACTACATTTAGATTCGTGTTCGATAAGTTGACCAAATAATGCCCGTTCCAAGCATCCCTGTTGTTTAAAACAACATGGAAAGGACGCCATACTTAAAATTTCTTCAAGAACCAGGTTTCTGTAGATTGATATATCGGAATTTGCGGGGCGACAAGAACCACATATGTTACTTCCATCAGGAAGTAATCTTATCGGACCACATGATAAGTATCTTGTGCACATTGAACAGATACTTTTCTCAAGTATTGCATCAGAAAGTTCTAATACATGAGCTGACATTCTTGGTTCTTGCATATACACTACAAAAAACGGTATTATATGTTAAATATCTATTAATTGCGTTTTAATCAGTAGGCGATTGTATTAATATCAACACGTGATCACAAATATTAGTTATATATTATGATTTACCTTTGTTCCAACAATTTGCTGCAAAATTGAATCGAATAGGTAGGTAATAATTATTGGCCTATACGTGTAATACTCAAAATACGTTACAACTTGTCAAATAAATCACACTAAAACTTTTTGCGTAATTAATGCAGCCAGGGGGGGTGTAACGTAGGTTAGATGGCCTTGAACGAAATCCCTCTATCATGTGACATACAGAGCTTTTGCTCCCATCTCTCATAGGCGCCTTTACCACTTTTCCCGCGTTTTACCAAATTTAAATATTTAATCACGTGATCTCCCCAGACCACATACAACGTAACCTAACGTTTCTAATAAGAGAGGGCGCAATCTTGTCTCGTTTACATTACAGTGTCTTTATAACTACAGTGGCGTCAGGCATGTGCCTTATTTTTGATTGGTCCGCTGGGTCACGTGGTGTTTTCCGCCATTAACAGGCAAAATTTCAGTCTGTGTACCACTGCTTTGTCTAGTGTACGTATAAAGTTTTCGGGTTTATTTGCATTTCTATGAGTTTTTGTGTAGTTTGGTGTAAAAAAAATATTATTATTATTATACAAGATGCCTGGTTGTGCAGCAGTTGGTTGCACAAATTCGCGGAAAAAAGGATTTATTATGAAATATTTCCCAAAAGATCCTGCAAGACGAAAGGAGTGGTCTGTTAAAATGAAGAGAGACAAATGGGTTCCCACAGATCACTCAGTTTTATGTGAAGTAATTAATACAGCACATGCCTAATTAATTACTATTAATTTTATTATACTGTTTTGTTGCTAGGTACATTTTGAACATGATATGTGGGAGAACCCTAGAGAGGATGGCAAGAAAAAATTAAAATTTAACGCAGTTCCAACTTTGTTTTCCTTTTCCAACGTTCAAAGGAAACGCAGACCTCCAGTCCCTCGTAATATAATATCAAAGAAGGATAATTTTGTAGAAGAAATGGAAGTTTCTACTGAACCAATTATTGCACAACAGACTTCCACGTCAATTGCATCATTTCCCACAGTTCAGTTAATTAATATACCTCCTTCGACTTCATCTTCATCATTGGAATCGGCATGTTCTCTGTTTAAGAGTGATTCTATGGCAGAGAAAATCGAAGCCCTGAAAATGTATAAACGTGCTTTTTCGAAATCACTACAATACAAAAAAAGTTTACGAAATGCTAACAACAAAATAAAAAGATTAGAAAGACGAATTGTTAACTTAGAGGAAGAAAACATACAACAGTTGTCCTTAAAAAATGTTTTTAATAAGGACCAGGTTGATTACTTGAATAAAAAATCGCAAACAAGAACAACACAATGTGTAGCACAGTGGTCAAACGAGACCGTTAAAAAAGCATTAAAATTGAGATTTTCTTGTGGAACTACTGGGTAATTTTATAATTTATATCTATTTGATTAAACAGTTATTTAAGTGTAAATTATTCGTATTTGTAGGTATGAAGAACTGATAAGACAAAACATACCTTTGCCTTCCATTCGAACACTACAAAGAAGACTGCAAAATTTGAAATTCAACTCCGGAATTATGCATGAAGTATTTGATTTCTTAAAAATCAAGACTGATGCCCTTAATATGCAAGAAAGAGATTGTGTACTAGTTTTAGACGAGATGGCTATAACGCCAGGAAAAACTTACGATATGTCTTTAAATAAATATTTTGGATATGTGACTCTGCCAGAACATGAAGGCCTAGCCACACACACCCTTGTGTTTATGTTGGGAGGTGTGAATACCAGGTGGAAACAAGTTGTTGCTTATTATTTTACAGGAAATTCTGTAAATGGGGAAGTATTTAATAATATCATTCATGAAATATTTAAAAAATGTGACCAAGTGGGGCTTAAGCTAATTAGTATCACATCAGATATGGGAGCTGCGAACTTATCATTTTGGAAAAATTGGAATATCTCAGCTAGAAGACACGGTAACATAGTTAATTATATTGAACACTACACAAAACCGAAGGAGAGAGTATATATTTTGGCAGACGTTCCTCACCTATTCAAAAATATAAAGAACATGTTGATTACAAATAAAATAAACATAATTCAAGATGATATTCAAAAAAAGTATAATTTGCCAACAAATAAGATTTGTTCAAGTCATATTGAGGATCTTGCAAATTTTCAAGAAATTTTAAATTGGCTCCAAAACTTACCCAAGAGGATTTGTTACCTTCCCATTATAATAAAATGAAAGTAGCAACATCTACGCATGTAATTAGTCATGACGTAAGCAGTGCACTGCGATATTTATCGGAAGAGCTGAATCGACCAGAATATGTAACAACAGCATGGTTCATTGATCAGATTGAGAAATGGTTCTTTATCATGACGTCTAGGCATCCAACGAGTGCATTAAGCAGGCATAACATTGAAGTTTACGACAAAACAATTTTATTTTTAAATGATTTTATTACTATAATAAAAGGACTTCACATAGGAACAAAAAGGATATGGAAACCTTCTCAAACCGGAGCATTAATATCCACACAGTCAGTTTTAAATTTAGAAAAATTATTAATTCAGGAAAAAAAATAGCAGTTTGTACTGACTAGTAGATTTTCTCAAGATTGTCTTGAAAACCTTTTTGGCGTTCTGAGAAGCAAACAAATAATTCCAAATGCCATGCAAGTGAAAAACAATTTAAAGTTAATTTGCGTTTCACAGTATTTGCAAAATCCTGGCCATGGTGGTTATGAAGAGGATGAAAGACAATTTTTAGCAGGTTTTCTAAATATTCTTAAGAAGAATGATAAGGCTAGTGGTGCAAATATTATTAATGTAGAGAAAATTGGGTATGATTTCAATTTAAATCACAGTGAACTAAATTCATTGTATAATATTTGTGGTTACATATTATCCAGTATCCAAAAATCTTCAAACACTTGTAAAACTTGCATAGATTCAGTGGGATCAAAATATCCGATTTTTAAAATGTTCAGCAAATTTACAAATATTAAATGTTACAGAACAAGAACATTATTTTTCTGTTATGAAAATATTTTTTATTTTTTTGTAGA
>JABXWE010027746.1:0-28040 GCA_014611495.1 Limonius californicus
AAAATACAGATCTATCTAAGTAACAATATATTTTTGCCCTAAAATTTTATTTTTAAGGTAGGTAACTATAAGGCAAACTTCATAAAGCGTTTGTGCAACCAGCCGTAATGTTACAAACCATGTGAAAAATTACTATAATTATAGTTTGGATTTTATTTTCCTGGATTTTTTTTCCTATTGATTTTTTTCCTTGGATTTTTTTCCTGGATTTTTTTCCGTGGATTTTTTTCCTTGTGCTTTTTTCCGTTTATCATAAATTATTCCTAATAAAATTAAATAAATTATATTCAAATAATAGTTAATATCTTCCAACGTAAAGGAGTCACATAATTAAAAAATATATAATTAAAAATAAACGGTTCAAAAAAAAACTCTGCAACTAGCTAAATCATGAATAAATGCACGAATGATTCACAATTCACGCTATTCAATACCGCTATTAAAGTATGGCCTTCAAATGGATATGTAGTATGTGCATAAATTAGTAGCAAAATTAATTAATTAATTAATTAAAAAACCAACGTCGATTCTCACAAAAAATTTTTAATAAATGAATTTACACAAATGTGGTAGTAACGTAAACGTTTTCGGGTTGTCTACAACCCATCTTCAGACTAAAAGTAAAACAAACACTTCAAAAGAAACATAGTATGAAATTGTAATTAAATTAATTTAATTTATAAATCTGTTATAATGTCACCCCTTATGTGGGGTTTCCGCAAATTTAAATTCAAAATATTGTAGTAACATGTCTTTCTGACGTTACACGTATTTAATTTTTTTAATTTTTGACCTACCTGCGTTCGCGGTTTGGGTTTAGAATGTTTCGTTAAGTTAACGCAGCATGCTTCGTTTATTTTCTTTAATCCAATTTCGATGTTAGGTTTTTACTTTATGCAATACTGTTTTATGTAAGCTTATTTACAATTTCATAATATGTTTCTTTTGAAGTGTTTGTTTCACTTTTAGTCTGAAGATGGGTCGTAGACAACCCCAAAGTGTTTCTTCATTTATTAAACATTTTTTGTGGGAATCGACATTGGTTTTTATTATATTTAAGAGGAAGTGAATAACCCTGCAATTCAAAATAATTTGCGAAGTGTACCATTAAACCTGAGCCGATTACTACTTTCCCTAAGAAATGGGCTTCTAAATAGGGGAATTCATAATAAATATACACGTTGATATTGGAGCACCAAGATTATCACAAAAAATTTATAAGAATTCCTATTATTCAAAGAGATGACCATAAAAATCAGTAGGAAATGAAAAGTGTAAATAGAAAAAAAATCCATCTGATTCAGAGTAGCTTCATTAGTGTTATTTTTTAATTTTAATATTGTAAGGGTGACATAAAAGCAACAAATCTATTTTTGTTTCAAAGCCATATATAATTTTAAATGAAAGGCAAAACTCGTAAAAGGATAGCAGTAAACATAATAAACCGAAGCATACATTTTTCAACATGAATTCCATATTAACATTTTACCTGTTTATTACTTCACTTATAGATTTTTACGTTTTATTGCCGTAGCGCCGTGAATTACAGGAAAATGTATTCCATAAAAGCAGCGCAACACAAAAGAAACAATGAAACTGGCAATAGAAATATTACTACCACAAAAAGAATATATAAAAATTGTTTTCGATGTTATCGAGAAGACAACTTTAAATAGAGGTTTTATTACTGCAATCAATTTTCGATTAATGCTCTTTGATTACTGGACAATAGAAGTATGTCAGATCTAATCCACGGCATAAAATAATTTGTTTTGTATTGATATCAATCACCACGAAATTGAAAAAGGCTAAGGTTGTACTGATCCACATTTTTACCCTTTAAGTTTACAAAATGTTGATGTGTGTATAATTTGTGTTGGTGTGAGACTTTTACAATCCTGTAAATTCGAAATTGTTTACAAAAGTGTGTAAAGAAACGTGGTAGGTTATGTTAAAGACGTGCGTTTACATAAGAAAAACTTAAGGATGTCGCGAATATGCAGCGTATAAACTTATTACAGAAATTATATCAAATTACTTACATGTACTATTTAGAAAATAATAATAGAAGCTTTTACTTATTACTTATTTTTATTATTATACTTATATTAGTATTATTATTTCTCATCTGTTGCTGTACTTAAGCGATAGTAAAATATATAGTTCAATTTTGGAGGTTATTATGAAACAAATTTTTATAGCTGTATTAATTAAACTATACGCGTTTTTTATAGCACAACAGTTAAATGCTAGCCACATACACAGTCAAATGCACGAATAATAAATTCAGAGAACACACACAATAAATCTTCAGAGTATGAAATAATTATAGGCCACATAGGTGGGCCCATTGTGCTACCTCCCCAGCAGCTCCCCAATTTGGGCATCACCCAAGCCATCCAATCCTTTGAATGTACTTGAGGACATCCGCAACTGGGGTATTGCTGCTTTCGGCCATATCAGGCCAAAAGTCTCCCAACATGGATCCTCTGATTGTTGCGAGAGCTGGGCAGTGACACAGAACGTGTTCTGCCGTATTGATATCTCCGTTGCATCCTCGACAGTTTGGGCTGTCGGGCAGTCCCATCCTGTGCATGTGTTGATTTAGGGTGCAGCGGCCCGATAAGATATCTACAACGGGTCGCAGGTTCTTTCGGGACAGTTGCACACAAAATTTGGCTGTTTTTGCCGAGGGTACAGTAATAGCAGCCCTTGCATGATGACAACTTTCACTGTCTAATCATCTTCGTATCAAGTTTCTTAGGGTTTCTTGGTATAGCATAAAGAGCAATGTCCTTAGGGATATAGGAATAACGGGTTCTGGTCCCCCAAAGAGGTTGTTCGGAGGCCAGGCTCAGTCTCCTCATTACCGTAGTTTTCGTCATATCCTTTCACCCATATAAAGCTAATGACATTATCTATTGAGATATCGTTGAGAGCTTCACGGCACTGCAGTACCACATCTGAAGGTAATTTTGCAACTACCCAGGGCTAGTAAAGCGGCTCTGCTCTCACTGTAGACAACAATACGTTGGTTCTTGATCTGTCGTTCAAGAATTGCATTTGCACCATCCATTATTCCCACTACCTCCGCTTGGAAAACAGTAGCAATTTTGCCTAGTGGTATAGTGTGGCGTACGTTCAGGTCATCGAAGGAGACTCCGGTACTCGTTCCACGCCGCTTTGTTTTGGATCCGTCGGTAAAGATAGATATGTCCATATGATGCTAATTATAGGTTATGTCTTACTCTTAACCGTAAATACAAACATACTTAATAGGACATATAGAACAACTGTAGGTAATAATGTAATCCGAGGAAGAAGAACTACGACGACACACAAATTTGATATCGTAATTTTCATAATCTTTCTGGGTTGATAGCCATTACTTAAATAATTTAAAAACATTGGGATTACATTTTTCGCTAAAAATCTGAGCTTGCTTTTTGAGACATGTGAAAATGTAAACATCTGGTCACGTGCATATTATTTAGCGCAAAGTTCCCATACCAGAGGGAAATAATTATTACCTCTAAACGTATAGTAGAAGGAAATGCCTTAAATTGCCAACACTCCCAAATTTCTACCCCATTATATCGCACCAATATTGTTGAAAACACTAAATATATAAATCAGCAACAAAAGTATAATGTATAATTATGTTATACGAACGAAGTAGTTATCAATCTTTCATTTCAGTCTCCAAAGCATTACATTGACCATAAACCATCTAAATTGGGTTCTTATTACTATTTGATTATAAAACTTGGGTAAAATGAAATTAAATACCACAAAACAAGTTATAATAGAAGCTGTTTGTTCCAACCGGGACCGTAACTTGAAACTTGCAAAAGTCGTCTTATCCATTGCATCACCATCACACAAGATTCACTCAATCTTACTCTACCATTAAAAACATATCTAGAACCTATGAAAAGTTTTTTAAACTGAACATTATTTTATTTGTTGTTATATATTAATCAGCACTCCAAAGCTTATGGCTTTATGTATCACATGCTTCCATTGATCTCTTTCCATTGCTTTTTTCTCCCAATCTTTGATGCAGAGTTCTTCCAGGTCCTCTATTACACATTGCTGTCAACTTCTTTTTGGTCTGCCTCTCCTCCGCTGCAATGTAGTTTAAAATTGTGAAAGTGATGACTTAATGAGTTTTAACCATCTGGGTGTGGAAGTATCAAGCGACCGAAATCTGCTTAAATAACCACAAGCGCAAGTTATGAAAACACTAAGACTATCTGGAGGAGCATAGAGGCGTACCTCCTATACTGAATTGAAAATCTACAAAAGAACGAATAGGTACGGCTGCAACTATACCCCGTAGAAATATGTACGGAAACAAAAAAGACAAAACAGAAAATCAGATCTGTGGAAACCAGAACACTTAGATTACTATTAAGAATTATATTACAAGATAGACAGACAAACAACTGCAAAATACAAGATGTCGTCAGACGGTTCAAGGAAAGGAAAAAGGGTGGAAGGAATACGTAGACAAGATGTCACACGAGATAATACTAAGAACAAGCAGAAGGACCACCTGGAAGTAGATCCGCGGTAAGACTTCTAAACGATAGAAAAAGAATTCGGTGTTATCTTTCGCAGAATAAACAAGAGAAATTCGGCAAAAATAAGAAGAAGAAATAAATCAGTTCCGGGTTTTAATATTTCTCTGGTGTAGTTTTATCGTGTGCATTCTAGAGTAATAATTATATAGTAATTAAGATGTCCTTAAGTTTAGTAAAACTTGGGCATAGAGATACAAAGCTGCTAAAGTGCTAAAACGTTGCTAATTTTGTTCTAGTCACCATATTTTTGGAAAAAAGTTTCCGCTCTTACTCCGCTAGCTTTTGCCGCTTTCTCGAAAAAATCATTAGTTAAAAGCGTTAGATTTTTGGCAATGAAGGTCAGATAGTAATCCAATTTAAAAGAAATATGTCGAAAGAACATTTGTAGAAGAGCATTACTAAATTTTTCCGAATCAAGTGAGTTATGAAGGGCCGCCTACAGTGATATAAGGCTTTGGAGAGAGAACGGAGAAGATTATGCAAAATATTTTGTTTTCACTTTAGCAAGTCTTCCTCTTCTTGACATTAAAGAATGAATAATAGATATCAAGCAGATTCCATAATTTGGCTTGCGACTTTATTACACAGATATAGGACTAAACAGCTCTGCAGACGGCAGAAAGAAACAAGTATATTTCAAAAGTGATTTACAACTGACAATGATTTATTTGCATACAAAATCCGAGGGCGACGTCCCAAAAGCTGAGCCTGAGCTGGAAGGACCTGCACGACTCCCGCAGGAGACGTTCCGCTTTTTATACAGCTACCGTTCCACAACCGCGCGCCTGTTATATTTTTTAGCTCAATACACGTGAAATAAGGACGCTCTATTATTTTAAATATTTCAAAATAGAACGTTTAAGCGCCACCGCAAAATGCGCCCGGTATGCGCTGGAAATTTATCGCCGAATTATGAATAAAACCGCTTCGTTTCCGCTAGCAGATTTAAATTTTAACACTTGGTGAAATGTGATTAATTGCAATGATTGTCTTAATTATAACGTCCGCGTATTTTATCACAAACATTCAGTTTGTAGGTTACTGGAATTGTAGTTGCATAAATATTCAAAATTCAAACCCCTATGTAGATATTTCTAATTCACGCACATTTGTATTTCCTTTGCACGCATTCCGCACAACACTTTAATAATTAAGAACATACATCATTTAGTAATTACTACTATACAGGCAATTAAGGAACACACAAAGGTGCCGTATTGTAAAATAACGGTGGTAGATAGGGCTGGAAATTTAAATGATTAGGAAAACGCACAGAACTTGGTAAAATGCAACACTGAACTTTTATTTTTGCAACAATATACTTTATTTCGCTTAGGAGGACGTAACGTAACAGATTGCTGAACCCGATAAAAAGAAGTATTGGTAAAACTATTAGTTTAAAGAAGTGTAGATGAGATAAGCTTGAGCAAGTAGTTCTAAACCTTTGTTAATTTCTAGCGTGACTTTAATTCATTACTCGACAGAAAATTAACAAGTTTTAATAGCACGTTACCAACTGTTTTCTAGCGATTGGATCGAGTGATGGAAAACTAAGATAGCCAGACAGTTAAAGTCGATGATTTGCGACGCTTTCGTCTTTAAAATTTAATTTTCCATAAATATAGAAAACGATTTGTTTTATGGTTAATATCAAACAATAGCATAGATTTATGAAGCGAGGGTTGAGGAGTGCTATGGGAAAAGACAAGCTTTTAACCGAGTGTGGCACCCTGGTTTATTATATAAAATAAAGAAATTTCTGCCGTTTCAATACTACTTTCTGTTCAAATCATAGCTAAGTGAGCGATATTATCAAGTTAAATAAGAGGAAAGTCTCTCTAATGATTATCAAGTCAAAGCAGGAGTTCCCCAGGGCAGTATTCTAGGCCCCACGTTGTGCCAAGTATCCACGGCTGATTTACCCTATGCAGATATCGCCATTGCCACCTACATTGATGATACCGTATTATTAGCGTCCCATGAAGATTCTGTTCAATCGTTAGCAATTCTACATACTTCGCTCGATAATCTTCAAGTTTCGATACAGAAGTGGCGGATAAAAATCAACGAAAACAAATCCGCCGCAATAACCTTCACTATGAACCATGATACATGGCCACCCGTTTCATTAAATGGTATACAAATTCCAATAAAAGAAGAAGCGAAGTACCTAGACAAAAGATTAAACTGGAAAAAACATATCACAACAAAAAGGAAAGAATTAGACATAGAATGAAGATGTACTGGCTGTTGGGGCGCAAAATTAAGTTATCTTTAAACAACGAAGTGCTAGTATATAAAACAGTGTTAATTCCTGTGTGGTTATTGTATTGTTTATTGTATTCAATTATGTGGTTGCGCCAAGCCTTCAAACATTGAAATAATTCAAAGGTTCCAGAACAAGGCCCTTCAATGTATAACGGGAGCCGAATGATATATCAGCAACTATACATTACACACGGACCTCAAGATTTGTTCGGTTAGGGAGGAAATTGCGAGATATAAACCAACTACATAAACAGGCTATATAATCACCTCAGTACCTGGGCCATCAATCTGCTGAATAATGAAAATACTATTAGACGGTTAAATCAACAGAATACCTTGGACCTAACTGATTAGTCTAATCGAGAGATCACCGCTGGGTGAATTCTCTCTTCATTACATGTACACATCATATTTGCTTGTTAGACCTATGGGATAGTTGTAAATAAAGCCAGATTTAACAAACGATTTACAGGGCTTGAATAAACTAACGACTTTAAAAACCCCCAAATACAAAAATCGGCCGGACTGAGGTAAGAAGATCTAGATAGCCACACAACTAGACCCCCTCGCCATATCCAACTGCCGTTGTAATTTCCGTTTGGGAAATTTCTGACCAAGATTGAAAAATCTGCAGGAACCCCATCGTGCATCAACCACATATTCATTCTATGAATAAGGGGTACATCTTCTAACAATGGTGGCAAGGCATTACGCAAAAAGTCAAGATACAATTGGCCAATTAAACGATTCGGAAGAAAAAGGGTCCTATTATATGATCAAACAAAACACCAAGCCAAACGTTAATTGAAAATCGTTGTTGATAATTTGATTCAATAATAGCATGAAGGTTTTCATCTGACTAAACATGGCTGTTGCGGAAATTAAAAATGTAATTTCTTGTAAAACTAGCTTCGTCAGTAAATAAGACTTCACTAACAAAGTTTGCGTTTTCCGCAACTCCTGTCAGTGCTCATGGGCAAAACACCAGAAGTGCAGCATAATCAAGCACAATAAGAGTCTGTACACTTTGAGTATGGAATGGGTACAATTGCTCCTCATGTAACATTCTCCAAATTAGGGAAGCATTAATATTTGTTTCCGCAAAAAGTCTTCTGGTACTGGTACCTGGATACTCTTCAATCCTCCTTAAAGTGTTAAGTTCCGCTTCAGGAGTAGAAACATACAGTGTTCAACACAAAAGCACTTTGGATTTTATTTAAGTACAATTTAATACATTGCTGTTACAGAAAGACAAACTCTTGTGATAAAGAGTATATACCTTGCTTAAAGTTTTCTTCTAAAAAAAACTTTCCTTAAAATCCGATCAACCACTTTGAATATATTTTATAGTCCGGATTTGTTAAACAGTAATTTTTCATATTTTGGAATCTATGATGTAATTCCATGTATTAATTAAAGCTTTGTTTAAAAGATATATTTGATTTTAAGATAATTAGTCATGGCATAAAGCGGGGGTTGTCAAGAAACTAATCCAGGCTGTATACAACGGACACTTCCTGTCCTGATTCATAGTTTTGAGGGCCAACTGTCTTCCTGTCCATCGTATGTCGATTTCTGTATATCTGATTACCATATACATACCTAAATCAACTGCACTTTCTCTGTATAACCGGATTATATATCATTGTTAAAAAATATAATATTTAGTAACGTCATTTCTTACTTCTGACGAGTCGTTGTTAGGGATTAAATTCTATTTGACGAATTTGTAGTGTGACAATAACGGTAAACGTATTTGCACTGCAGTACAGGTAAGAGCAATTTATGAACGATAATGGATTATTTCCATTAAGAACTACAGATTATAATATTTCATAAAAATTGTTTTTTTGTATGATGGCATGGAAGACCACCTATACGAGCAGGATATAACTGGGTATCTAAATCCTGACACAGGGTATCACAGAAAAAATTAGGAGAAACCTACATCCAGAGTGCTTCAACACAGGAGATATAGAATGCTGATAGCATAAAGAAATGGAAACATAAACTAAATTAAAAAGAAAACTATATCTCATCAAATTCAAATCATTATTGAACGTTCCACTTCTATCAATAGTTGGTCTCTTTCCAATTTCAATAGCAATTTTTAGTGGGAATAAGGGCGAACAACTTGTTTTATTGATTAAACCATTATCATGTCTCTTACACTATCAATCAGCCTTTTATAGATGTTTTACCTTTAACACTGAATAATTTGTTTCATTTTCACACGAAGTTTTCCTTTCGACTATATCTATTCCACTGCCTGTTTTATGACTATAACTTATTTTCAATTATTAGTATTATTAGTATTATTTTATCTTAGTTACGTTTTGTACATGCAATAAAGAGAGCGAAACCAGAAAAGTAAAAAACGTTATAGAAACAGATGGAGAAGTGAGAGGACGGAACAGAAAAAAATACAGGAAAATTAAAGTCACTGAAATATGCTATGCGAAAAAAATTAAATCAGAGCGAAACGAGCAATTGTAAGGGTAACAGCTTTTTCAAATCTAATTTCCACATTCGCCTAATAATGTTATTAAAACAAGTCTGAAAGTTGTAGTTATTTTTTCCGTTTCCTTCATTTACTGTATAATCAAGTCTTCGTTTGGAAGTTTAATGCCCTCACGCAATGCGCTGAAAATAACTGACATAATTATTCATTATTGTATAAAACAATAAGAAAGTAAATGATTACAGTACGTTTAAAGAAGAAAATGATAAAATGCCATCTATACTTTCAATACTATTTTGCAATATTAATTTATTAAAGTCAAAAGTGGAATGGCATAGCTACATATATAATCGTTCACTTATTGAAGAGACTATCGTAACTGTGAGTCGGTTAGAGTTAAATTCCTATATAATTATCTGGATACCGTTTGACCACGTTATTTATCATTTTAAAAAAAATGACAGCCATCGATATATCCATATATATTTGTGTAATGGAAAACCTTAAAGTTAAACATGAACAAATAGCTTCAAAAAACTACTAATACCAGAGATTGGTGTCTGGAAAAATTAATAGAAACAATGAACGTACTAGGTGCCTAATTTTAATTTCAAAATTACTCACGAAAGCATACTCATAACTTCGAACTGCAGTCAATTGAAAAGTTGAAGTTGGCAATCTTAACTTACAAGAAATATCCAATGAAATGAAGATTATTCCATTGGCAAGATACGTATACGCAGTCACTTACACTACATCTATCAAGCTGAAACTTGCAGGCCGTTGAGATGCACGTCGGCACTACCTATGTAACGAGTGGCCTTGCCTTAGTTTCAAATTTACTCGCCATGGCAATCACGAAATGTGAGTTTCATATCTACCAAGTTACAACTACAACGTTTACCGACAAATGTTAAAAACACTATACCAAGCCATTCGCCAGGAACAAAGGCTAGCGAAAGGCATGATAATGCAATCCCACACAACTCGAATCAGACCAACGCCTCACTTCAGCAAAGCAATTAGGAGCAGGAGGTTCTCAGCTATCCACCCCATAGGTCAGATCTGCGTCCTTATTATTTTTATTTTTTTTTGGCCCATTGAAAAGTTATATGTCGGGGTAAAGGTTTGATACTCATGGTAAGCTTGAAGAAGCAGTAAAGTACTACTTGAACAATTTTCTAGCGTACTTTTTATGTTTTTATCTTAATCCTAAAAACCTTCTCTGGCATTTTTGTCGCTCCGATTCGACGTTGAACTGTAGGTCCCCCGTGTTTCTACCTTAGCGCTGAAGAGAAACACGTGGAGAGAAGAAGCCGATATCTAGTAGTGGGACGAAAAGGCTGTCAATGATGATGATGATATTTTAATAAACTATTGCAAGAAAACACTGATGACTAAAATTGGATACCCCACAGCTTACCATTTAAACACGTTCGTACTTTGCTGATGCCTAGGCCCTGGTAATAATTTGTGGAGATACACTGTTCAACTATTGGTAATGTTTTGGAGTAAAATAAATGATACTGGTAAACCTACACGATATAATTCAGTAAATACATTGTTGTATCAAAAACGATCTTATATAAAGATTGCCAAAAGACGTGAAGAAAAACTCTCAAATCGAGTTGCTTAACTATGATGGCATAAACCATTATCCAGCACTAATACTAAATTTGTCCACACTCTTTGATAAGGGGAGGCTTCTGAAATTAAAGCCACAAACATGGAGTTCAGCCAGCGATCTGATAATCCGGGTTTTAATCATAAATTATCCTTTTCGTCCTATTCTCGGCTAGTTAAGTTTGCCCCGTGTTCCAAGAATAATTCTAGATGCCTCATCTATCGATTCCGAGGAGCGGGCTTATTCAGCACGTAACCGAAAAGTAGTTTTTGTTTAGCAGGGAGGAATGAGCTAGTGCGGGAGATCGCATCGCACGCAGATGACAGCCAACAATGCAATTGCCAAAACCGAGCGCAAATGCAAATGTGGATCTTTGTATTCAGGGGCGTGTGACGGAATATTCGGCTCGGGTTTACCTGCTTTACACTTGGAATGCTCGAATGCCAAACGATGCAATAATTACGTATCGATTCGTCTGCGAGCCTAGAATAAATCGACTATCCACAGGGTGTCTCTTTAATACTTTAAAACTGATGTATAAATCCTTGCGACATCGTCATCGCGATTGGTCTAAAATGTTGCCAGCTTAAAATGCTTCTTTGAAGAGCTACAGTTCACCAAAGTTGCAAAGGAGAGAAACTGTACAATAGAAATTATACCAACGCGATTTTGATTATTAAGGTAATATTTGACAGGTAGTTGTGTATCCGTCGTATCCACTGTATTATGAAGAAGCAATACAGTAGAAGTCGAAGGGAATTTTAAGACCGTTGCCCTCGTTTACTCGTAAACATTATTTTACATGCATAAAGTATAACAATAATTCCACTATTTAAAAGTAAGCTGTAAGGAAAGTTTACAAAGCAGTAAGAGGTGCTTCGTAAGATAATCTATAAAATTATAAAGTAAGTTACCCTAGATGATATCTACTAACTGAAAGTGATAAAATATTTTGCACCCAATACAATCCCAGTGAATTCTCTGGTATTCATTTAGTTTATGGTGAATGCAATTGCAGCGAAGTATGCCAATGCTACTGAATTTCTTAAAATAATGGCCGTTTAATAAAATATGCTTTAACTTACAGCAGCTTATTATTCGAATCAGTTCCAATAAACCATATTTAATTCACTCATTGACAGCCTTTTTGTGCCACTGCTGAGCGTCGGCTTCTTTTTTGTCACGTGTTTCTCCTCGGTGCTAAGGTAGAAACACGGGGGACCTACAGCTTAACGTCGAATCCGAACGACAGAAATTTCAGAGAAAAGTTTTTAGCATTAAAACCCCACGGTTGCAAGTCGGATTGGGACATTGTGTGTTGTGGGTTGCAGTACAAGACTTTTATAAATCTGTATAGTACTGCTTACGTTTCGAGCCCAAGCAAGAATCTACGTTTTACTCAGAAAGCGAGCGCTGTACCAACTGAGCTACCACCACAAATAAACCATATTTACTAGTATATTGGTCAACTGTACAAAACTCCAACGTTTTCTAGATTTAGATTTATTATTATTTTTTAGTACTCTTTTTGCTTACATTATACAAGCAGAGATTTGAGTATGAAGTATAATCGAAAATATTAAAATAAAGTATACCTACTCTCGATTACCATAGCAGTTAATATTTGTAAAATAGTGTTGATGTTGCTTGAAAAGAGCGAGATCTAGGACGGGGTTTTCTAAGCATGTCTAAGAACTGCAGTCATCATTGGCTTCTTGTACATCCTATCTAAGAATTTTGCCTATCTGGGGTAATTCCAACCCCAGTAGTGCTTTTTAAAGTATTACACATCGCAGTGGTACGGCATTGCTTCTTATCCGACAGAAAACGCACATTTCTCCCCGCTATACAAATCTCACCAACCTTGGGTAGGCTCGAACCTACATCCCTTGGATGTAGTATATACAACATCACAGAAACTAATGTCAATACCAACATATCTATGTTGTTTTACAGTCTAGCTTCTAGGATTTTTGACATTATTCCATAAATTTAAATAAAACTATTGCAAGATGTAAACGATTCAAGGGTTGTAATATGTGAAGTATTGCCTGTTTAATAATATATTACTTTAATCTTTTTGTTTGGTATCTAAAAAAATAACAATGGCATATTACGTTATTGAGACTTATTGTTTATTTTTCACGGAATACCCTGTATATTTCTCTGCTATTTCGATAGTTTTTTTAAGGAATACTCTACAGACTATAACTAGGAAAAAAAATGGTTGATGAAGAAAATCGAACAGCAAATAAAAAGCCTGGGCCAATAATGATTACTGGGCAACATTTGGGAAACTTAGGTTTTGTGTAAAAATAAAAATAAATAAATAAATCTGACTCCATTTAAATACCAGTATGTAAGAGACACACATATTTCCAGGACGAAATGGTTTTACACAGTTTACCCGAGTATAGTGCAAAACATAATATCAATACACATCAGAGTTTTTAATGTGATTGGTGGTACATTTAATAAGACGAAATACTTTTGATGGCGGTTTATCATTATGTTCCTGATTAGGGTGCGAAAAATAATAGTGATTCAAATTAGCGTTATTGATGGGATTTAGTAGTGCAATTTACAGTATAGTAGTAGCATCAACATAATTTTTCCAAATAACAGAATACAAATAGTTACAACAGAATCGCGTTGAAAAAGGGGCGAAGTATATTATTAATACAAATTAGACAACATTTTTGATCGATTGGTAATGCATCTCACAGAATGAAATATCCATGACTGTGGTTTAACATAATTTTGTTGAATAGGATGTGAAAAATAAGACGATAGTAATTTACGTATTTGAACGGTTTTACCGTAAAATACCCATAATTTTGATTTTAAAATATTTTTTGAATAAAGTGCAAAATATAACAATAATACAAATTAGAGTTTTATATGAACTCGGTGCATTTTGCAAAAGGAAATGCCCAGGATGGTGGTTTAACATACTATTCCTAAATAGGCTGAGAAAAATAACACTGATGCAGAACAGCGCACTTAAAACTTTCTAGTGCAATTTATATATATATACTTTGCCCAAATACATTGCAAAAAAGGAATACATTTATCGAAATTGGAGATTTCGAGGGCTTGATTATTTTACGGGATGAAATATCCATGATAGTGTGTTTAGCATAATTTCGCTTAACTGGACACAAACATTAATAGTTGATCAAATTATGTATGTGTTATTTGTTGCAGTTATACCTTAGTATTTTATGGTCCATGGGTTCTTCGAATTAAATAACATATTAATATATTATTCGGCCATTCGTAGGTGGTTTGGTTTTATTGAGAAATCCTGTTTATTGGATGTACAGGGTGGTTCTAATCATGTGCGAAAAACTTTAACCCTATACGTGAGGATATTTATGATCTAAATTAGGACCTAGTAAACATTCTTAAAATTCGGCACCGTTATTTCGGACGAGAAATAAAAAGTTTTAGTGAATTGATGTAAAAAAACTATGAAGCGCCACATCTCCGTAAGGGTGCCGAACTTTAAAAAGATTACTAGATAATTTACGTAGTTAAAGTTTTTCGCACATGTTTAGAATCACCCTGTAGAATTATAAAGTTCCTATAACCAGACGTTTCCTGAAATTTGCGGTAGAAAATATAATGTAACGGCTTTCTTAATTTCCTTAAAACAGTCACTCTTAAGAAAAAAAAAGCAACCTAAAACACTTATTTTTTTTTCAAGTATTTTGAATGCAATGTTGACGTTGTTTTGTAGACAAAAGTATTCTAAAGGTGACAAAAGAGGACGCTGTTTCTAAACCACTCTTCTGATTCTGCGATTTGTTTAATATTTCAACAGATTATTAGCACCATAAATATACAACTCCCTACCAAACTTCATCTCTCTAACTCAAACCGTTTTGGAGTAATTGCTATTATTCTATTTTTCCTCGCAACTTTAAGAGGTTGTCATCCTTCAGAGGGGTATTTGTAGATAACAACACTTTAGGCCACTCTCCAAAATTTTAGTCTAGAATTGCATATTTTTTCTTGAAGTATTAAAGAGACACCCTGTGTATTCGCCGGTAAGTCGCAAACATCGCCGATATTCCATCGAACTCCCGAATATCGCGAGTCTATTTCGGCAGCCAATCTTGGCCGCGTGGCGAGATCATCATCGGTGCTCTCCCGCTCGTCCGCTTTAATAAGACGCCGGAGGGTGCCTCCGCCAGCGCGTATTGATCACAGGCCCAGCTTCACCCTCGCACACGGACAAAGTTTCACTTCGCCCCTTTCACTGCGACTCAAATATATCTCTTCATTGGCCGGTATTGAACGCCACGGCGCTACCTGTGCCGCCGCGATGAGAATTCTCCCAATTCCTCGAGTGTCTCAATGTAGCTTTAATTAAATCCCTATCCATACTACTTCCGATGAAATATTCAAAGAGAGCCTGTTCGACAGAGGCGCTTTTTAAAAGCTGTTTCCTGAAATATCCTCTTCCCTGCTCTCATTACTATTTCCCTTAACGGCCTTATAATTACACTCGAGCGTTGCTCTATTTGCCACTATCCAAACATTGAAAATAAGAGAAACCCTTCGTCCGGACTTTTCTAAACATTATACGCTGCATATTTTGAAAAGTATATTGGCATTAATGGTCTGAAAGTCCAGAGAATTCTAGAACTACGACTGACTTAATTAAAGTTTTTCGTGTCATTTATAAAATAAGAAATGAATCTCTTCAATAATGATTGTTTAACCTGCCCCAATGGGGAGGTGGGTGTGGTTCAAATGTATATTCCTTATATGTATTCCGTATTCTATCTACCTCTTACCATTTCTTTAGCATACACCCCATGTTTGTACATTTTTATACGTAAAAGGTCAGTATGGAAATAAGGATATTCGGTTTACATTGCATGGTTGCATTATTTGAACATTATCTCCGCACAGCTTTATTACCAAAACAGTCGCCACGTTATCAAATACGAATGTACAAAAATTGCAGTTTGCATCAATTCAACTTCTTTTTGGGTAAATGTTCTGTAAATTACATGGGCCCAATTATTAATTTCTAAAGCTGTACAGGATGCGATATTAAAATCAATACACCAAATGTTTTATCACAATGTTTGCAATCACAACACATTTCAATATGGTGGTTATATAAAATAAACAATACTGGGAGGCAATTATTCATGGAAAGTAATTCAACTCCAAAATGTAATTCATATTGATTTAAGTATATTGAAAAACTCATTTAGACGTTCGCGTAGAAATTTGTGTAGTTATTATTGTCTTAATTGACAATTTAAAACCCAGAGTTCATTTTAGTATTCTATATCTTATTAATTCAATTCCAGTAAATGATAATTATTTACAATCTCTAAAAATTTCTACTGGGGCCGTAACTATTTCAAACGCCAGATAGTCCAAATTCGTAGTTAGACTGTATAATAGCCAAGCACTTAAGTGTATAGAGATGCTTGAAAAACCACGTCCTAGATCTCGCTCAATCAAAACAAACAAAGACGAAGAAACTAGTTAATAGGGGTTCGTTTTTAAATGCCTATATAATTTCTTATCGTAAATACTTTATAAAAAGCAACAAATGTTCACATAAAATATACAAAGGGGTTGGTCATAAAATTACTGTATTCCGCATGCTGTCATCACTAGGTCAGCGTTAGCAGAAATATATTACATTAAAATTAGAAACTTTATCTGTTTGTTTAAATTCCAAAGTATGCGGAATAAGTAATATTATTTTCCAACCATTATGTATTTTTTATTTGCCCATATGGTCAGATATACTGATAACGTAAAGCTGCACACCGACAGTTTTGACTTTTTTTACACAGGGTGATCCTTATCGGTCACAAATAAAATGCAATGCAATATTCCGTATCAATGTAAAAGATTTTTTTAAATCATTATGTATGTAAAGTAAAACAAATTTTGATAATAAATTATTACGAATGTTTATTTAGTTTAGTTTCAGTTCGCTATGTGAACGAAATGTACTAAAGCTTGTAATTTACACCAAGGAAAATTCGTTCTGCATTTTATAGAATACAGAATTCTGTCTAAGCCTTTAAAAAGTGTCATCAAGTAGTAAAGTTAATATAAAACAGACAGTACAAGGCAATATACCTCAAAAATAATTTCGTTTCTTTCGGAAGTTTAGCACCCCACCTGCTGGCGAAACTAAACAAATACAAAAAACGTTTTATGGCAGATAGGAGTTATCGTATATAGCGATTGGCTTATTAATTTGTGCAGACAAATATCAGGTTTGTATATATATATTTATACAGGGCGATTTTGTTTCCTAATGTGTTCATTATAGCAGCTTGAATAAAATTTTAAATACAGAAGTTGTTCGTTTGATTGATGACAATGGACAACATCTTTAATAGGACATTCTGTATATTTTTAAATTTTCGGGATTGTCGTTCAATGACGTTTAAAAGTATAGGCGGTTTTAAATGACTTGCGTTTTCCGTTTTGAAAATATTTAAAAATTATTAAGAAGCTAATAGAAACATACAAATAGCCAAATACAAGGTATATTAACATCAAAATATTTATTTATTGGACAGTTACAATACCAATAATAATAAAGAGTAGCGTTTTTAAACACTGCTGACAACCGTTTGAAATAAACTGTGAGGTAAAACAGGGTATAACTTCTCAGCACTATTGGTTAATGTGTGTAAACTTAGTATTACAAGCAAAGATTCATTTAAAATTATAGTAAGTGCTCTATATGTCGGCCATTTTCTTGAACATACAAATTTAATCGATTCATTTAGAAATTGTTCACACTTCTCAGGTGTTATGTCTCTAAACGCATGTTGAATTCGCATTCGCATATCTTCTATCGTTGTAGGAGGAATCCTGTAAACTCTATCTTTTACAAAGCCCCACAGAAATAAATCGATTTTAATCAGGTCGGGAGACCTTGCCGGCCAAGCCACTGTACCTCCTCTCTCAATCCATTTATTTGGAAATTCAGCGTTTAAAACGTTTCTGACGTCCAAATTATAGTGTGAGGGGGCCGGCCATGCTACAGCAATACCTTCTATATAATCTTCAATGAATATTTTCCAATATATCCCAAAAACGGCGTTCTAAAAATTTTAAATACATTTGACCATTCAGGTGTCCTTCAAGAACGTATGGACCAAGAACATAGGTCAAACAATTAGTAATTTTGATATCATATACAATAAACACATACGCTCATACAAATACAAATACCCAGAAAAATCTAACTACGCTAAACACTTATTAGAACACAATCATGCATTGACATCAGGAAATATAATCACATTTTTACACTTCTATTATGACAAACGTAAATTGGATATACTAGAATATATACCTCGAATGAATGAACAAATTGAGCTCATAATATCTCTATTGGAAGTTTTGGAATAGAAGACCATAGCTAAATCCGAAAGCAAGATCCAGTGTGCTGTTGCTCTAGTTACACATGTTTACAATATTAAATGCTTTTGAAAATGACATGTAAAATGTCGAAATACGTATAAAGCACAAAAATAAATATCTGTTGAAATTGTAACTATTATTATTATTATAATATAAATATGGAATTCAACGGAGTAAGGCAAAAAACAATTAACATATTGCTTTTTTATAAAAGATCCAGGTAGTGCACTTAACCTATGGAAAAAAAATGAAAATACTTATCAGGCATTCAATACGATTACGTATTCCACCATTAATACGAAATTTTTGAAAAACTTGTCCAGGTAAACTTAAAATAAAATCTCTACATTAGTCGAAGCGACACAAACTACCAACTAATACAAAAAATAATAACAAAGTTTACATCCGAAAAAGTTCCTTTTCCATATCAAGATATTTAAAATTGCATCCCTAGACACCTGCAGAACATTCATACTGTCTAATTTTTGTTGTCACTGGAAATACCATTTATGTTTATATGGACTTATTTTTATATAAATGCAGCCTATGATATTTTATTATTGATTTATTATTACAGTCATATTTTATGGCAATGGTCCCTAAATCTGCAGCTTGCAAAATTCTTGGGCCGGTCCTGCCTGTATAGCAATTCCAAGAGAACTCAAAACTCGCGCTTAAAGGGAATAGAATAGGCCATGCTGCGAGCAATGGTGTGGAGTGTTGCGAAGACGTTCCCAGTGGCAATTAACGAAATTAGATCTGTGTTTAGTCTGACCAAATTATCCTACAAAGCAGAAATCCCTTGAACCATATCTTTTGTGCTCTCTAAAGCAACTATATTTACTCCTTCGATCCTGCTGCCATAATTAATGTTCGGAAGAAATCAATCTTCCATCTACGGCCAATTAATCGAGCTGCTACAAAACTGAGTTATCCCAATTAAATTACTGGATCAAAAGGAATCTACAGTAATCGGAAAAATTTCGCGACCGGGCGAACGAGGGAGTATAGGTGGAATGTAAAAGGAGGCATGTGAAAGAAACTGAAACTGTGCCAAATAAGAAAACCAATATAAAGAAAAGGGGAATAAGATCAATACCTTGCGCCTGCAAAGTGAATGTATTAGTTCCAAAAACCTTGTATTTGAATTATTTCAAAATAAAAATTTCAGGGAGTTTATGTATAATTTTACGATACAACCTCCATATTAAACGTTCTTCCAGGGTAATTGAACTATATATTTTACTGCGCTTTAGTGTAAAACTACGAAACTGCCCTTTACTAATGCATTTTTAAAAAATAATTTTTTAACAATAGAAATTAATAAAAAAAAAGGTATCTTAGGGTTAGCTGTTAGCTGATATTTACGTTTCCGCATTAGAACAAATCAAAGTGTTTGCATGAAGTATAAATAAGAGTACGAATAATAAATAACAATATTGTTTTACGCTTTTCTAATGAGGTTATGAACATATTTAATCCTCTTAAAATACTAAATTAATTTTACAACATTCCTATAAGTGACATCATAACAGAATTGTCCTTAAAAGTCGTGGTCCAATTTCAATTGGCATATCACTCTGGATATTAAGGGCATAGGAGCTGCAGAAATTACTACACATGGTTTTATTTATCCATATTATACAGATGAAAAAGTTAGTGGTGATGGAAAATATTTCGTTTTGGGATTATAAACAACAATTTAATTAAACAATAATTTATGACATCAAAGAGAAGAAATAGATTTATTTTTGATTGTATCACTATTTATAACATTTTTAATTATCTGTTTGAAGACACATAAACTTCAAGATATAATATATTCGAATTAAATATTTATATTTTTTCCGTTAATTTCTAATTAATTTTTAAAGATCGGGTTATTGGTTTGAAGGCACATACAGTTCAGTATGGGGAGCAAGATCTAATATATTAGAATCAAATATATATTTTTCCCTTCATTTCTAGTTAATTTTTAGAGATCGGGTTATTTATTTGAAGACACATAAACATCAGGGGAGCAAGACTTAATATATTAGAATTAAATATTCATATTTTGTTCCTTCATTTTTAATTTATTTTTAGAGATTGTGTTATCAATTTTTAAAAATAAAAATCGTTTTAGCATCTACAGGTTTACTGCTTTAGTCCTTAAACTTCGTCATTACTCAAATAATATTCACAAAATCACAGACATAAATAATTAATCCTTTAACGCTATGTACTAAGAGCAGGGTACGTATAGATGGAAAAACGACGAATAAAACCTCTTACCTATTCCTTCTAAAGAACTACACGTTTGCTTGTGGTAAAATCTGTTTAACTAGAAATGTATAATAGTGACTACCACAGCCTTAAAGTGGAAGGGATTCTGTTTTATTGTTGATGATGTATATTTACTGATTTTGCTGCTCTAAGTATGACAAACATTTCAAGCATAAAAGCTACAGAGAGTCAGAAAATATTCGTACAATATGTGTGGAGCACTTTACTGAACTTTTCTAAATTTGAAAATTATTAAACATCCATCGAAGTGATTGTATTATAAAATTCTAGATACAGTAAAATAGTTTTGACAGGATCTGTTGCTTTGGCTTTCGATTCGCTACGTTAGTCTTTCTTTATTCTGTAAACGACCACAAGAATCCAACCACGGTTATAAACCCAAGAGTTCACATTAGATAAAGTTCGCAATTTTATATTTCTATTGGAATTAAAAACCACTGGAACTCACAAATGCGTAAACGTAGAGTTATTAGAGTCTTTACATAATACTAGTATTAAACAGAGATTCCAATTCTACTGCTCCGAAATTGCTAATTTATTTTAAACCAGATTTTTAAACTCACCTTTTGAATACAGCCGCTAAATGTAAATATCAAAAGTTGATCGATAGCAAATTAATAGGAAATTTGGAGATATAAATTGTAGTTTCTCGCTACCTTTTATACTTCACGTGGGAAATCAGCTACTGCACGATATGGATATTCATGACGTCATTTAGTATACGTTATAGCACTATTAGTAAAGTGATGCTTTAAAAGATACTATAGGCACCAGGTCTGTAGTTAAATGCTTTGTCAAATCGGTTTAATATATTAAAAGCTGAGAGTATTATAAATATAGAAAATGTGTGTGTATAATCGACAATTCGCTGCCCCAGATATAAATACCAATATTTCCATTCAAATGAGCTTTTTCATAGTATTTAAGTACTATTATACTATTATTAAGCGTTTGATTTCAATATTTGTAAATAATTTCAGCATACTTTTTATGTTCTAATATCATTCCCCCTTGTGGCTATTGTGATAACATTTCATGACCGCGATACTACTGTTTTTTAATTAAAAACACTGAAGAAAGAATTAAAAGAAACACTTATAACATTACAAAATTATAAGTTCGCAAATAAAGCACTATAGTTGCTAGAATATAGACTTAAATTTATACTTTTCAAAACTATCTGACAACGAATATTTTCTGATATTTCTAACCTACACACTTGCAGGAAGTTATTTCTGAAAACTATTCAGTTCACAAGCATCTGCTTCTGCCCATGTTAATTCTTTGCGACTTATAGTTATAGGAAATTTATAATTATAAATGATTGCATCCCCCTAATATACAACCACCCTCATTCGCTGCTGTTGGTGAAATTCTTTTGTTGTGTCTTTTAATTCTCATCTCCCCTGTTTTATTAGCATTATATTTTTAAATTGTAAAACAGATGGTTGGAAACTATGCTAGAAATAATGTTTGTTGTTGTTTCATCTACATCTTTTATTTTACAATTTTGCTTTTTTGGTCTAATGTAAATTCTGTTATTATTAGTAAATACCTACTAATAAGAAAACTTAACAATCTTCTATTTCTTTTTCACTACTATCAACATAAACAATCTCAACCTTTTGCCTTTGACTTAAAATGTATGTTGAACAAGCTGCTTCAACGTCTAAGAATATATATCGACATCTTGTATTGACTAAATCTAACAATGTCAATTTTGGTTATATCAATCTACATGTTTTCTATGTTTATATGTTTACGATCAAAAACATTTAATTTATTTGCAGTTTCTAGTTATTTATTGCAATTCTTGTGACCCAACAACACATTCATATAATGTGTAGATATATTTTGCTGTTTTATATTGCAAGTTTTTATAAAATAATGTTTAAGTGAGATATTATAGAATAATTCATTAAATGTATGAATATTAAAAATATTCTCCACTGTAACATGACATTCGACTTGAATATTTGTGTTTGGATCTTGTATTATTTCTATTTTATTGGATATTTTGTAGTACACTCGTATCCTGCCATTGCGTGTACCGCTGTGTGTTACATACATGTTGTGAATAGTTAAGTATAACTGGTTTTTCCTTCTAGTGTTGTGTAGGTGCTTATAATGATACTTTTTAAAGAAGAAATATTTAAGCTTTTTTAACAATTATATTTTTACGGGTTTAATTTGTTTCTAGATCAGTTTGCCACCAATTTTGTAATTTTATTATTCCAAGTATGTGCCTTAGCGTAGTGCTCAAATGTTCTCGTTCCATAATTAATGGTTTTCTTTTTTAAAATAACATTTTTGTATTTCTTAGTAGAATCCACCTAACAATCTAATATAGGGTAAGCAAATTTATCACTGAACTGTGTGAAATTGTTTATATTATGTTTTTCTTGTAGTCAGAATGTTCAATTCAATTTTATAATGAACCATTTATCTTCTTCCAAGTTGTAAACAATTGTTGTGACCTACAGCCTGATTCAGACCACAGATTTTTACATGTAGTCTTGTCTTTAGAAAGCTTTAGACGGGTTTTCAAAGACACATAATCGTCTAAGGCTCGCACACATTATAGAATCTTTAGTAACTAACATGAACAAAATTTCTGAATTGAAAACTTAATTTTAGGAACTGTATATGTTAATGAATTTTTCCTGTTGCAATGTAACTTTATGACGTTATGTACGTTATGTACGTTCTAATGAAAGTGCTATCCGTAAAGGTCACCAAACATGTTTAAAGAAAGTCCTTCTCCTTTTCCAACTATCAACCCAGGTTGTTCAAACTAAACTGTAGCACAGAACACCTAAAAAAACAACTGTTGCCACCACCAAAGGTCAAAGGTATACAATCAATTGGGAAACCACCCTACCTCATTTCGGAATGTCTGAAAATATTATAACAGTTCCTAAACCAATTCTCTAAATTCAGAACAATCCCTTGTAATTCCCCAGGAAAACGTAATTTCCGGAGATATTCGCATAACATTAATTCCAGCAAAAAAACACATTTCATTCTTTTGGCAGTTCAGATCTTCGCAAACATTGCGGCGAAGTTCCAGAAAAAGGGCGATGTCATCATTTGAGTCATTCACGCTGTAATTGGGGGCTGTCCACGTAAGCATTTCTGCAGAAAGTGCGAACCTAAAGCCCTAAACCCAGAAAAGTCCGAAAAATACCACGATCTTGTCGTGTTGTCATATCAGATGGACTGTGAGCTCGTCGTTTATTTCTTCCACTACACGTTTCATTCTTGTCTATTTTGGGGATAGAGGAACATAATGACGACGTCGGTGCGGAAGATTCTAACCGAATCACGCAGATAGTTTTTGATGACCAGCGCGTAAAGAATTAGCAGTAAAGTGATCAGTTTCTGCGTCTTATCGGTTCTCTCTTGTGGTTTATTTTTCTAGGCCTGTTATAAATAAAATTGCAAACGGGTAGAATTCATGAATACCGCAGAGGCGTTTTTCTTTACCTATCAGACAGATGGTGAAATATGAACAAAAATTGCGGAAGGACATGGATACATAGTAAAACATTTCGTGACTCTTACTTCTGATATATTCTGTTGTTTTTTAGCGCGTATTGTATTCATGAAATGTGGAGGTATGCGATAGTCTTTGAAATTTCTCCTAGCATGCAATAAACATTCGTAAATATAACACAATTGCGAGATTTTTAGTAGCAAGTAGGTCGGTAATAAATCTGCTTAATACCAACCATTCGACGAATGAACGGGAATAACCTGTTGAAGGATATTATTTCGACGTCAATCACGCTAGATTGCTTCACAGATAGTACTCCTCCATGAGAAAATCTCAAATTAATTAATACGCTAGATATGCATTCTAGAAGACTTTTTGTATAACAAATTATATTTTCCAAAATGTTTTGTCTCAACGTTCTGCTGTAAAAATAGTACCTTATTTTCAACTTCCTTTACTGTGGTAAGTTAGTAACATGTATGTTAAATCGATCTTGAACTGTAAAATTATTGGTGGGTAGTACTGCGTAACTTGAATATAATACATAAATTTGAAGTCTACGAGAGATGACCGGTTAACTTATCATGGATTTCCTATATGCAATGCGGTCGTAAAACGTCCTCCCCCCTACTAACTTTTGAACAACTTGATATTTCTTCACAAAATTTTGTGTGCTTTAATGGGAGACTAAATACTACTTCGTAGCTCATATTGAATTTTTATAACTTTCAAAATGGCGGTTAGGCGCCATTATGAAATATTTTTTTAAATGGCCATGGGGGCCGAGTGACGCCTCCTTTGAAAGGTATTTCAATTCTGCGTCTGCTCACTGAGTTACAGAAAAAAATAATAGATGATTGAAAATAACAAGTTTATGGAAAAAACTAAGAATTAAAGCAAAAAAGGCATGCTTTCGAAATGTTCACCATTGAAGAATGAAGAAAAAGAAGAAGAAGATTCTAAAACACAACAAAATTATTTTATACGACAAAAACTGAATAGTAGTACTATTTTAATAAATGTTCAAAGTGAGCTCCTTGAACTTCTTGGCAATAGAAAAACCTATTTAATATCTCTTCCCGTACTTTCATAAATTCGTTTGGATTATTTTCAGCAATCTCAACTATTAATGGATGGATGAGGTTTTCTAGCATGTTCAAGTACAATTCCCCAGTAAGGTTTCCGTCGGTAAATAAGGGACCTACGATATGGTGGCCAAGTATTCCAATCCACACATTCAATTTTTGTTGAAATTCGGTGTGACCTTCCCGGAAAACATGGGGATTTTCATCGCACCAATATCTTACATTTAGTCTGTTAACAAATCCATCAAAAAAAAAGTGCATTCGTCACTAAAACAGGTATTGCGAAGATAGGATGGGTTTCTTGCAGTGGTTTGGGCCATGACCTTACAAAATTCAATGCGTGTATCCGGATCACCTTCAATAAACTGGGTTAAAATATTTCTTTTTGTATGGGTGGAACTTCTGCCGTCTTAAAAACTGTTTGACAGCAGCTACATGTGAAGTTGATCGCTGAGAATGTATTACCATTTCACCGAATATCTGAATTTGTTTGTCTTCTGAAATTGCGGGTAGTCCAGGGTTTTTCCTGTTTTGCACACTTCCAGTGTTAATAAATTTATGCACAAGTTCTCTTAAATACGTCCTCGAAATAATACCGTCGGGAAAACGTAAATTAAATATTCATTCTACTCAAAGAGACCTATCAAATGAGGTGTCACTCAACCCCCATTGACATTTAAAAATATATTGGCGCCTATCCGCCATTTTCAAAGTTATGAAATTTAAATATCTACTAAAAAGTGGTAGCCTACCATTAAACCCCACAAAATTTTCTGAAGAAATATCAAGTCGTTCAAAAGTTAGTAGGGGGGGGAGGACATTTTACGACCGCATTGTATACTATATATTAATATGAACAGAATAAGTTTTAAAAATGTCCAGAAAGGATTATAGATACGTTAGGTGAGCAGAGAAAGATACAGTGGAAGTATATTTATGCTTCAATGTTATTTTAATGAAGCTTTGCTTAATAAATTTTCCAATATTTTGGTACGTTTATTAAGTTCACAACAGATTTAATATTACAGTACTTTGTCCTAACGACACTCTTCCATCTTATCGACTTGCTTAATTTAAAATCCCATAAGGCCATGTGATGTTATCAAAATGCAAAAAACAAATACACTACCACGATTGTATACTATGTGTTTAAAGCCATCTCAAACGCAGGAAAATAACACAGAAAAACAAACTTTTTCCCAGCTGACAAATGACAAATTTCGAATTTAAAGTTTACTCCAGCTGCTACTGATGACAATCATTGGCGAGTTAAGTCAGTCAAGTTATTCGTTTTTGGATTAAATAGGGAATTTTATATGCCTCGTTTCTTATTACGTGTTATTAAGAGAGAAAATAAGAAAATAAATTGGTGATACCACTGATATCAACTGAGGAGCTATGCGACCATAACTACTACTCAGCTACGTCTATATCGATAACACCGACAAAATTATATTTGCCGTGATGTTTTACTATGACCAGGACGCAGGTGGAGACAGGGTATGTTTGAGCAAAATAAATATATGGATCCGTTTCGGTCGAACAAGAGGTCATTTACCGACAATTAATGTTATATTCAAAAGGGTAAAAGCGTTATCGCACATCAATACTTTTAACAATAGGTAAGCATAAATATATAAATTAAACTTAATGAATATGTAACATAAGTGCTAAAATTTAAAATAAATGTTACATCGTAACTTTATAATAATCTGTAAATCATATTTCATCTCTTCTGTTTTAAGTTAGGAATGTAGGCATTATTTAAACTTTCCGGGTGTAGACTTATAAATAATTGATATTCAATACATAGCGTAAACTTAGGCTCTGGGTATTGGTAATATTATTCAAATATTGTTTGACTGAACATGATCAGTAAAGTATAACTTCGGTTGATTTTTAAATATAGAACATATCCTGTATAGACAGATAGTCTGTAAAACTATTGTTTCCGGTTGTATTCACCTAATCTATGTAATACTACACGTCTGTTATGTTATATTACACCTTTCCCATATAAGTGAAGATGTTTAAGAACTCTTTTAAACTTAAGTGTTAATTCCGCCCACTGACACGTTAGAGAGATGCATACATTCACTAATTGTGAAAATTTATTAATTTGGATAGATTATATTGGACTTAAATTATGGGTTTGGTGAATACTTATCTCCAGAGGTATTCCTCAGCCAAGTTACTTTAGTTAGTTGAAGTTCCTACTGAAGATGGCAGCTTAGTTGCACAAATATGTATTTAGATGTTCTAAATATCGTGGTGGTAAGGGATTTTTTTAAAATTTATTTGTAGCATACAATTTAAAGATAAAATTGATTTTGAATACAATTACGTATCTGCTACTAATAAATTATTTGTAAAGGACTGTAGAAGAATCATTTCGATACTATAACTAGTAATTATTTATTTCGCTAACTGCCTAATCTGGAGATTTAATTTTTCTATTTTGATGTTCGTCGGCCAAGGATTCTCTTGATAATTGAACAACAGTAGTATCGCAAGCTTCGTACCTACTATTCCGATGGTTGAAAATGATTAATTTTTTCTTGGTAGCACGTGCACGAACAGTTTTCATTTATATAATATGTTGATAAACGTGGAAGTCAAGTGTGGGAAGAAAGCGAATGTACTTGCTTATCGAAGCATCGAATAAATAAACAAGATTCATACAATAGCGAGGGCGCTATTTTCATATTTTTCATTAAAACAGCGCCTGATGTTATTGGCATTGTGCTCATATCAGAATGTGTTTCAGCAGGCTTTCAGGCCGGGGTTGGCCGGCCGCTGCGAGGCTGCA